>JARHVA010000100.1:1705000-1747500 GCA_037957365.1 Torreya grandis | reverse complement strand
CAATTTCCAACTACGCAAAGCATTCTCATGTGGTAAACTCCATTTATGTTGGTTTGTAGAGGGTGAAGAGCCCTAAATTTGAGCCTGTGGATAATGAGGAGGTTGAGAGCCCCAATCTCCATGCAATGTTGGGGGAGTAGAGCAACACGGCTAAAGAGAACCAATAACTTGGCTTTAAGAGCATTGATAAGACTAGTTGCAATAAAATTCACCTAACAAGGGCCCACTACTACCTCTTGGCATTGAGTTCTAAGGCAAGAAAGTATGCACATGAGAAACATTACAAGGGCCATCCTCTAGTGGCGAAACAAACATTGTAGGTAATCAGGCTCCATGGTAACTTTGTTGGTTTGAACTTGAATCTACAAAATTACATTAGAAATAACCATGAACTTATTATAGATAGAAAAGTGAATGTCAGCAACAACATTAAAGAACAAAACTAAATTCCTATTTTTCCATAACTATAATAGGATTTCCAGTCTCTTAGAATGCTATACTTGGGTGAACAAAGAGGGCATGTTAGGGTTGTCACCTAGGAGAATATGAAACCAAGTGAAGGGCTCTAGGAGAAAGGGCTTGAATAAATCATGGATCTAAGACCAATCACCTTGAGCCTTAGGATAAAACCTAAAAAAGTACATGAGAATCTCCAGGTGCTTGTAGAATGGGCATTGAGGTTATACTACCCCAACTTGAACTAATTTTATGCTAATATGAGTCCATTGATGAAGCAAACACCAAATAAAATAAGCAATATTAGGTTCAATACAAGAAGACCAAATAGTTTGAAAACATCTCCCCTAGACTGATAGGGGTGAGAGATATGCCATCTAGCATTGAGCTTATCCACCATGGGAAATTTTGATGAAATCCATTCATATCCTTTGTGAGCAATGTAATTCTAGAAAGGGTTGTCAACATACCATTTCCAATCCTTGCACCAAGGGTGGGAAGAGGAGACAATGATTTTGTGAATCGAATTAATAAGGGAAACCTCAATAATCTCCTCATCGGATTATTTGTCCACAAAGGAAAACTTATATTTACATTTTATTTTGCCCCAAGGGACCCAAAAAAAAGAATGGTTGCAAAACATATCTTGCATTGTATGAATTCTTATTTGAAAAAACTTGAGAGAATGTATCCATGACACCTCTGCAAGAGGGATGACATGATAATTAATAATAGACAACCACCAAAGAGAATTTTCATTGATAAAAAGACAATCATAAAAACCCATGCCATTCCATAATAACCAAGGTTTAACTTTTTCCCAGGCTTTTCAGATACTATTAATCACAAAGGACCCCATAACTTTCATAGAGGTTGTAAGAGTAAGAAGGTTAGAAAAACATAAGCCTTTCCACAGTGAATGTCCTTGAGGGGTGCCTTGAGAAATACAATGACAAATTAAGATCTTCTAGGCTTCATTCCCTTCAATGACATGTACAATCAATTTTTGACAAAGAATTGATACTTGATGAGAAATGTCAATCAAACCCATATCTCCTGCCTCTTGGGGAAGATAATAATATTCCCATGCCACCCTATGTTGGAATAAAAATAACTAAGAAAGGGGTGAATCAATCTTCAAAAGTTTCTTTAGCTATCTTACTTAAGCAATCATAGATCATTTAAATAAACATGTATATCTTAGCAAGCATAAGCACTAACCACAAGAGCATGAAACACATGAACATAGTATATATATGGAAACCCCTCAATGGGAAGAAAACCAACTGATGATGTAGATGGACTACAGTCCTATAAGACAAAAACCAACTTTAGTGAAGCACTCACTTCACATGGAGCACCAACCCCAACTAGCTAACCACCAACTTAGCTAGGCTTTATTAAGCACCAACTTACAAGGAGACACCAACCCCCTAAATGACTTACCACCAACTCAGCCACCTAAAACACCTGATCACATTCATAAACCCTTATTACTCATACACCAGATGATGATCTTCCTCCTCAACTCTTCTCACACTTATATCCCTCTCAAACTAGCCTCTACCCTTTTTCACTCACTTAGCCCTCTTCTTGACTTGATTGGGTCATATGACCTTGATATTCATATCCATACCTCTTGTATAATATTCAAGACATCTATATAATGGTCTATAGGACCTTATTTGATCCGAAACTTAGAAGTTTTGGTTGATAAATATTTCAGGAACATAGAAATAACACAGTAACAATGAATTCTCTGAGAAGAGATGTAGTATTACTCAAGATAGTGATACAATTATATGCTTATCTCTGGGAAGAGATGTATGTCTTCATATTTTAGGTTACCTCTTCATTTATAAACATTTTTAAAGCATGGGGAGGATGTGGAAGGTCACCAATCTTGAGGGAGATTAAGTGGTTCGACTTCCAAGATTTAAAACAATATAGAATTCGAGGAATTACTATTTTTAGAAACTTACTATTTTTAGACTACACTACTAAAATTAAAATTTGGGGCACTTCCATTGAGTTTTTTTGGGTCAAACTTAATTTAGCCAAGCTCCATGCTATCTCACGATGTTCTCCTCATTCTTAGCTTTCCAATGGTTCAAATGGTGAGTCAATTGGAGCTACGGTGCAAAAGTTATGGATCCCAAAAGTTTCATCATCAATTGGGGTGGAATTGTCACTTGAATTGTCACATAAATTTTTTCCCAAATCATTATTCTACTTGCCAATGTTCTATTTCATTTGTTTGTTCTCGACACACTCAAATAGGCCTAAAACTGCCTAGTATTTATATAAATCACTTGATCATATCCTTATTAGTTGGCCACACACTCATATATTCTTAGGAAATACATGTAATAGGTCTTACCATACCATAATAACATGCTTAAATCATAATTTTATTACACATTGGTCAGTCATATCTCAATTAGCCCTTACTTCTCTTTTGTCTTATAGAGACCTAATAGGCCTTCGTAGCAACACGTTACACTTAGCCTTCTTTTGAATAATTAAAAACACATAAAATAGTAGTAAAATATCATATTAAACTAAAATCAACCATATCCAACTTCACTTTAGGTTTGAAACACATTTTAGTTCCAACCACCACTTGAACCCCTTCTCAAAACACTGTACATAATAGGCCTGTGTATAGGTAGAAAATCTATTTTGAACAACTGAAGCATAAACTCATTTTTTCAAAATAAAAATGAAAAAAAATCAGATATACATAAGACTCATGACCTTAGTGTCATCATAAACTTCATTTTATTTATCAAATCAAGGTATACATGCTCAAACTCTTCTCTGCAAGATGATCATTCAATACTGCCAACTGAATTCAAAACACAGTCAAGGAAACATGAAATTATGAAACCTAATTGAACATAGTCAAGGGATTTAAATTCATGAACGTGATATTATAAAATAATTATAATAATCTCAAACAAACATATCATAATATATAATGGATACTATTAGTCTTGCAGACCAATATGTTGCCTTTCTCTCTCACAAACTTTACTCAACCATACAAGACATTTTAGCTTCAATGTTTCAACCTCTTACACTAAATTTAAATATTGTGAAAATCATGGATAGATAATTAATGTCTCAATAAACATCATTATTTTCATTATATATATATCAACTCATGTCATAGAGTATCAAACCCATCACTACAATCTACTTACCAAAAACTACCAATTTACCTTCAAACATAGTCATGGTGATAATGACCTTCAACACCTATGTAAATAATTTCAAAGACTTTCAATTGATTTTGATGATCATATAATTATAAAAAACTCAAATGTAAATATTGCATGTTCAAACATAAATATTAATCTTTCATCTCACAACCTCACATCTTCACTACTTTATTTGCACTAGACATGTCAACTTATGAGCAACATTTTCATCATATCCACTAACCTCCAAAACTTATATTCAACATGAACATGTATTATATGTATTTAATAAATTATTAATTCACTTGGATTCATACCTAATACATGATATCACATTCATAATCACTTTCTAACTTCTGCCTGGTTTTCTCACTATCTACACCATTAGGTTTGTTAGCAATAGGTCAACTTGTATGACTGGTATAATACACTTGAAGTATAAAAACTTCTCATAAACCACCATGGAAATATAATATAAGTCTCAAGATTCAAACTTCATCCATTTATCATCTTTGACTCGATCAACTCTGCCTGCTACAACAAATCTCCAAAAAATAAGGACTTTCTTGTAGGGTCTATTCACTCACCTGAAAAACCAATCACACCTAGAGGTGCCCAAGAGAGTTGATTACAACCTCAAATCACTTTCATATACATACCAAACCATTATGGTCACTTTATAATAAGATCTTTAACATTGGGATTATTGAGTTGTGGAGCTAAAAGCTTCACCAGATGAGCAAGTGCAGAAGTTGCTGGAGTTCCACAGTCGCCGGCATCGGTCAGGAACGATCAACATCGGTCAGGGGTCGACTAGAGGCTGTTGATGTTGGTAGTGGATCAGCGGACATCGGTCATGCAGATAGGAATTGATTGACATCGGTCACCTGTGCTCTAAAAGTCTATTTTCGTGGCAGAATAGATTGTTTGCATGATTAGTTTAACTGTTGGTATTGAGTCTGCGTTTCTATTTTTGGCAAGACTGATTTGAACCTTTGATTAAGAGATAAATCTAATGGTGGAGAATTCATGCTCATGAATCCTAGTATTATATAATAGGATTAGTTTTTCGTAGCTTATTAGATAATACATTTTGTAAATATGAATCAATCCGGGTATTGGAGTTGGTTGTAATTGAGAAAGAAAACTCTTGAGGGAAAGAGATTTGTACATTTGAGAGGTGTGGAAGAAAGAGATATTTCTTCATTGTATTTCTTCTGAAGAAGAGTTTAATACAAGTTTTTAGGTTGTTTCTTGTATCTCTTATTCTTTGTTATTTCTGATTCTAGTTACTTATTATTCTAGTTTAATTCCGTGTTTAGTTGCTTATACAAGGTAATCAATTGTGTTGTAAGATCCCAACAAGTGGTATCAGAGCTTGGGTTGACTAATAGGTGGTTCAGATCTGGTTAGTGTTTATTGATTACAGGTCACTCATAGAGGTTTCTATTTGAGTGGGAGTAAAGCAATGGCAGAAGAAAGTAAACTCAGAATGGAGAAGTTTAATGGCAAGAATTATCAATTATGGAGAATGCAGATAGAAGATTATCTGTATCAAAAAGATCTATACTTACCATTAGGTGGGGTTTTAAAGAAGCCCACAGATATGGAAGATGAAGAATGGAATGTTCTTGATAGAAAGGCTCTGGGATCTATAAGATCGAGTCTGGTATCTTCTGTGATATCCAATTTATCACAGGCAAAGTCAACGGTAGAGTTAATAAACACTTTAGCAAATTTATATGAAAAACCCTCAGATTCAAATAAGGTATATCTTATGAAGCAATTATTTAATTTGCAAATGCAAAAAGATGGATCTGTATCTAATCATCTAAATGATTTTCATAGAATTGTAAATCAATTAAATTCAGTCAAAATAGTTTTTGATGATGAAATTAAGGCTCTATTAATCTTATGCTCTTTACCTGAAAGCTGGCATAGCTTGGTAATGGTAGTTAGTAATACTGCATTTGCTTCAAATATCTTAAAAGTAGATGATGTTTTTAGTGTAATCTTGAATGAAAAAAATTGTAGGAAAAGCACAGAGGAAACATCAGGGAATGCTTTAAGTTTTGAAAGTAGGGGAAGGCAAAAAAAGAAGGGAAAGCAATGGAGATCAAGGTCTAAGTCAAAGATGAGCAATAGATCCAAATCTAGAAATGGCAGAAATATAATCTGCTAGAATTGTGGAAAGATAGGGCATGTAAGGAAAGATTGTTGGTCAAAAGCTAAAGAAGAAAATCAGCATGAAGGTAAAGAAGAAGCAAAAGTTGCAGGTATTGTTGCACAGGATGCTCTTATTTTCTCTTTGCATAATAATATAGAATCTCAGGTTTTAGATTCTAGTGCCTCTTTCCATGCAACCCCAAATAGAGAATATTTCAATGACTATATCCATGGAGATTTTGGAATAGTTTATTTAGGGGATGATGAACCTTGTAAAATTGTTGGCAAAGGAAAAGTGCAGCTGAAATTACAGAATGGCAACACATGGGTGTTGAAAGATGCCATGCATGTACCCATCCTAAAGAGGAATCTAATTTCTACAAGAAATTTGGGGGATGAGAGTTGTACAGTAACTCTCACAGCTAAATCTTGGAAGGTTTCTAAGAGTGCACTTGTATTAGCCAGAGGTAAGAGAGTAGGTACTCTCTATTTATGTAATTGTATTACTGATAATTCTCCTTCTGTATTATCTACTTCAGATGTAGATGCAAAGTTGTGGCACCAGAGGCTTGGCCACATGAGTGAGAAGGGAATGACTATTCTTAAGTTAAAAGGTAAGCTTTTAGATTTGAAAAGCATAGATCTAGATTTTTGTGAGCACTATATTTTTGGGAAACAGAAGAGAGTGAGATTTATCAAAACTGGGTCAACAAAAAAGAAGCACAAGTTGGAGCTTTTTCACACAGACGTGTGGGGACCAGCTCAGGTTACTTCTATTGGAGGATCACAATATTATGTTTCTTTCATTGATGATGCTACAAGAAAGGTATGGGTTTATTGCATAAGGAAGAAATCTGATGTTTTTGACACATTTAAGAATTGAAAAGCTTTGGTTGAGAATG
The DNA here is from genome assembly GCA_037957365.1 of Torreya grandis. NCBI lineage: Eukaryota > Viridiplantae > Streptophyta > Pinopsida > Cupressales > Taxaceae > Torreya > Torreya grandis. The sequence continues at coordinate 1,740,773 of JARHVA010000100.1, read as the reverse complement.
AAACAGGTATGAGATTGAAGTGCCTTAAATCTGACAATGGTGGTGAGTACTACAGCTATAAGTTCAACAGTTACTGTTCTATGAATGGAATACGTAGGCAAAAGATGGTTTCAAAGACACCTCAGCAAAATGGAGTTGCTGAAAGGATGAATAGAACAATATTGGAGCGTGCACAGAGTACGAGATTACATGTTAGTTTGCCCTTATAGTTTTGGGTAGAAGCTGTAGATACTATAATTTACCTGATTAACAGAGGACCCTCTACTTCTCTAGATGGTGGGATTTCAGAAGAGGCTTAGATAGGTAAAAAGGTAGATCTTTCATTTCTCAGAGTTTTTGGTTCTGAAGCTTTTATGCACATTGATAAAGAAAATAGAAAGAAGCTGGATGTTAAGTCTATGAGGTGCACATTTATTGGTTATGGATCTAGAGATTTTGGATTCTAGTTTTGAAATTTACAAGCTAACAAAATTATTAGAAGCCGTGATGTTGTTTTCAATGAGAAAGTGATGTACAGTGATCAGCTCAAGAAGTTGAATAATTTTGAGTAGGGCCATGGTGATTTGGACAAAGTTATGATCCAAAATGAGCTCACAGGAAATCACAAATAGGAAAACATAGACACCGACGTTGGTCAGGCAGGAACCAACGTCGGTCAAGCAGCAACCAACATTGGTCATGAGGCTGATGTTGGTCAGGCAAGAACTGACATCGGTCATATGGAATTGACGTCGGTCAAGTACAGACCTAAAGATGACTGAGATCGGTCACTGACAGAGAATTTAGGCAGACATCGTGTTGTGAATGAGTCTCTAATGCCCATCAAGAGGTTAGAAAGGGTAAGTAAACCTTCGATTCGATATTCCCCTTTTTTATTTTACTTATTGCTCACTGATGGTGGAGAACCAGAGTGTTTTGATGAGGCAATACAAGTAGAATCCCAAAATCAGTGGGAGCTTGGCATGAATGAGGAAATTGATTCCTTGAAAGAGAACCAAACGTGGGATTTGGTTGAGTTGCCAGCAGGTAAGAAACCACTAAAAAACAAATGGATTTACAAATTAAAGGAAGCAAAGAATGGACAGATGAGACATAAGGCTACGTTGGTAGTAAAGGGATTTGCACAGAAACCAGGTATTGATTTTAGAGAAATTTTTTCTCCTGTAGTGAAAATGACTTCTATTCAGACTGTATTGTCTTTAGTTGCTATTGAAGATTTGCATCTTGAGCAGCTTGATGTTAAGACAACATTTCTTCATGGAGATTTGGATGAAGAAATATATATGGATTAGCTGGAAGGTTTTGAGGTCAAAGGTAAGGAGAAACTTGTGTGCAGATTGAAGAAAAGCTTGTATGGTCTCAAGCAAGCTCCAAGATAATGGTATTTGAGATTTGATAGGTTTATGACTGAGCATGGCTTCAGCAGATGTCAATCTGACCATTGTATTTATTTTAAGAGATTGGATAATGGTAGATATATTATCTTGTTGTTGTATGTAGATGATATGCTTGTTGTAGGTTCACACATGCAAGATATTTCTGAGCTTAAAGTAAAATTAGCTCACACATTTGCCATGAAGGATTTGGGAGCAGCAAAGAAAATCTTTGGCATGTGTATTAAGAGAGACAGAAAAAATCACAGGTTGATTTTGTCTCAAGAAGATTATGTGAACAAGGTGTTGAAACAGTTCAATATGCAGGATGCAAAATTGGTAAGCACACCTATGGCTGGACACTTCAGTTTGAGCAAAGAACAATGTCCTAATTCACATGATGAGGTAGAGTACATGAGGAAAGTTCCATATGCTTCCATAGTTGGGAGCTTAATGTATGCAATGGTATGTACTAGACCGGATATTGCCCAAGCAGTGGGAGTTATCAGCAAGTATATGGCCAATCCAGGGAAGGAGCACTAGAAAGCAGTTCAGTGGATTCTCAGATATCTGAGAGGGACCAACAGTAGGAATTTATGCTATGGTGGGTCAAACACTTCTCTACATGGATATGTAGATTTGAATATGGCAGGTGACTTGGATGGCAGAAGAAGCACCACAGGATATGTTTTCACTGTTGGTGAAATGACGGTTAGCTGGATTTCAAAGTTACAGAAGGTTGTTGCCTTGTCTACTATAGAGGTAGAATACATTGTAGTCACAGAGACTAGCAAGAGAGGATATGGATGACATGATTCATGGAAGAGCTAGGAAAGGAGTAAGAGAGTTGCAGATTATATAGTGAGTGTTAAAGTGCAATTCATTTGGCAAAGAATTCAGCCTTTCATTCAAGAACCAAACATATACAGCTTAGGTAACACTTCATTAGACAGGTATTGGAGGATGGTGAGTTGAAGCTGGAAAAGATCCATATAGATAAGAACCCTGCTGATATGTTAACCAAGCCAGTAACAAAGGAGAAGTTGAATCTTCATTCAATTTTTGTTGGTATTCAAGATTGAGCTTGAAGATGGAGAAACTAGAGAATGTTGCTATATAGGTATAGGTGCAACTATTTATCTCTAAGTGGGAGATTGTTGAGTTGTGGAGCTATAAGCTTCACCAGATGAGCAAGTGCAGAAGTTGCTGGAGTTCCACAGTCACTGGCATTAGTCAGGAGCGACCGACGTCGGTTAGGGGTCGACCAGAGGCTGTCAACATCGGTAGTGGATCGGCTGACATTAGTCATGTGCAGACAGGAAGTGATTGATGTCGGTCACCTGTGCATTCAAAAGTCTATTTTTGTGGAAGAATAGATTGTTTGCATGATTAGTTTAACTGTTGGTATTGAGTCCGCGTTTCTATTTTTGGCAGGACTGATTTGAATGTTTGATTAAGAGATATATCTAACGATAGAGAATGCATGCTCATGAATCCTAGTATTATATAATAGGATTAGTTTTTCATAGCTTATTAGACAATACATTTTGTAAATGTGAATCAATCCGGGTATTGGAGTTGGTTGTAATTGAGAGAGAAAAATCTTGAGGGAAAGAAATCTGTACATCTGAGAGGTGTGGAAGAAAGAGAGATTTCTTCATTGTATTTCCTTCTGAAGAAGAGTTTAATACAAGTTTTTGGGTTGTTTCTTATATCTATTATTCTTTGTTGTTTCTGATTCTAGTTACTTATTATTTTGGTTTAATTGCGTGTTTAGTTGCTTATACAAGGTAATCAATTGTGTTGTAAGATCCCAACAGGGTTATTGTTAGGGTTCTTTGAGGATTTAGACCATCTTCTAGTCTTAACGACAATTCATAAATCTTATCCCCTCATTTCAAAAACCAATGCTTGGAACTTTGAGCTAATACCCTTATCCATTCACCACAAACAACTTAGGTCTTCATGCAAATGTTACACGTGCCAATGAGCACTTAAAAAACTTTCTTGGGTAGACAACACTTCATCTTGTGCACTTGAGAGACCTCAAAACACTTTTCAAGCCTTTTCTTGAAAACCATGACCTAAAACTTAATGCACATGCTTAAAGAAAATTGACTCACCTACTCACACATTCCTTGGAAATTGATCTTGATACCCCATCTGGCCACCATCTCTTTCTTTTCCCTCTAAACCTTTGACCTGTAAGTCACATTAGGTCTTGAAGATAACCTTCTAACCACTGTCAAAGCTCTTAACACCTCATGTAAAAACTCAAACAACCTCTCTCATGCTAAAAATTTGTAAAGTATTCTTTATATTGTTAGAAATATTGTCATTGATGTCAAAGGTCTAGTATTATTGGTGATAAAGGCCCCATTGCATTTAATGTTGTTTATCTTGGCTAATGTGAGGTAATATTTATTTAATATTAATGAATATATTTTTGGTTGCATATGAGACAAAAGAAGGGCCCATGAAGAAGTCGAAGAGCCACAGGGTAAAGACAAAAGAAGGATGGGACACATTTTCCCATGAAGAGTCATCTTGGGGAATACCAAGAGTCACCAAGTGAAGATAAAAGAGTAAGGGTGAAATTTCTCATGAAGGGACACTTTAAGGAATACGAAAAGTCACCAATATGAGGACAAAAGATGGAAGGACGTTTTTGGTCATGAAGGGTCACCACATGACTTTGCAAAGGCTTGAATATGAAGGGTCATACAAGATTGGTGCTATTTTCCATGAGGATTGAAGGGTCACAAAGGGGGAAGGCCAAAGGTCATTTGGAAAGCTATAAATAAAGGCTTGAGAATCCATTTGTAATATGAAAGAGTGAGGTTGATTTGATATTGTAATATCTAGCTTAGAAGAGCAATTGTGAGAGATGAATATGATTTGTATTTGTTATATCTAGCTTAGAAGAGTAACGGTGAGAGAGAGGAAATAGATGTTGTATTGATCTATCATTTGTTGAGATAGCAACATTGAGAGATAGGTGTGTGGTATACACAAAGGGGTTGGTGCTCATGAATAGTTTCTAGGTTGGTGCTCGGCAAAGGGGTTTGAAGCTCCTGTGGGTTGGTGCTCACGAATTGTAGCTGGGTTGGTACTTGGCAAAGGGGTATGGTGATCTTGTGGGTTTGTTTTCATGAATATACTTGAGATTGTTCTCTGTGGTTTTTCCCACATTGGGTTTCCACGTTATATCTGGTGTCTCTCTCTCTATCTTGTGTGATGTTTATTGTTTGAGTTTTATTGCATATCTTGAATGTTTGATTAAGTGAAATTTGGTTAAAGGAAATTTTTATAAGATATATGATATATTGATTCACCCCCCCTCTCAGTATATCTCGTGCTTAACATATATGTCTTATCAATAGCTCATGTTGTCTCATTAGGTCAAGCAAAGTGTAGAACTAATCAGTTGCGTACTTGGATTGAAGTATTTACCTTTGTAGGCTTCACTTGTAAATTATTTTGAGTGATCCAATGCCTCTTATATATGCTCAAGCAACATTATATAAACATTCTTCTTTGGAGTTTTAATAGAACATCTTCATGGCTCACTTAGATCATCTTCAGAGCTACTTACGTAGATCTTCAAATATCTAGTAAGGATCTTCATAGCTCTCTTAGAACATCTTCAGAGATGCTTATGTAGATCTTTGGAGCTACTTACATATATCTTCGGAGCTCAACTAAAGATCTTTGTATCTCACTCATTTCATCATTCTACTTACACATGTCTTCTGATAAGGTCTATACAAGGCTTTTCAAGATACTTGACACTTGACACACTAACCTATACTCACTCATGTTGATCTCAATGACATCACTCAAGCTGACATAAGAACACTTTTTCAAATAATATTCTCACATCACTGCTCTCATACAATAACAACACTCACTATGATGGCATCAAAACTCATCATACACATACCTCAAAGCTTACTTGACCATGCATCTTCACAAATTATTTGACATCAATGATATCATCAATGCCAAAACTCAATGATCAATGAAAATCTCAATAATCTCCTCCTTTATCATTAATGGCAAATATACTCATAAAACTATGAACACCACTCTTGATAGAAACCATCTCCCAGATCTAGATCTTTCCTTTTCTCCTCCTTTTTGATCTTTCTCCCCCTTTGACATTAATGACAAAGGTATTCCATAGCTATCATCTCTTTCGAAGTGAATTTAGATTATAAGACCACTCCAACATAGATCAAGCTTAGTCAACATCTTGAATAGCTCCCCCTCAAACCAAGCATCCACCATGCTTCTATTAGTAGTAGTCATCAAAGGTCACCTATAACTAATGAAATCATACTTTATCCATCTAAGCTAATAATACCTCTTAAATACCCTAAATGGCACACAATATTCATAAAATTTTCTTAATTAGGTCACTTCTTTCTTATTCTCAATGATCTTCCCCTTTTAGATCATTCTCCTAGATGGTCCATCAAATAATCAACAAACAAAATCTATGAAGCATCTCAGACACATGCTCCCCTTAACACATGCATACCTCTATTATGATATCAAAAGAAACCACTCTCTTGATAAAGAACTCATAGCTACCAAGCTTCCCCTTAGACTAAGCATATCTCTTTTAAAATTAATTAGGAACTCAATATCACTTACCTTCCTTGACATGACTGAAAAAGATCAAACTCTTGACCATATACAAGGTTATCCCCATTCTTGACACCAACTATAAAATTAAGGACCCCCCCTTTGTCTTTCATATACCAATTGACTAAACTTTAAAATTAGATACCTGATATCAACCTTATATATCTCATCATGCGGCCTACTACAATTAAAACCTCAGAGCTACCAACACAGGAATGGATAATATCCATCTTCATCTCCTTGCTTACAACATAGGAAACCTGAAATATTCTCAAAATGAAACCTTATTTGACTATAACTATAATGCTTATAATAATAGAATAATGTCTCCATGAAGCCTAATGGAGCCACCACTTTTCTAGGGCACTAAAATATCATAAAATCAAGAGATTCCCAGATCTCCAACTCTCACAACACTAAATATTCTTCAATGTCCTTCTAGGCTTGATTGACACTATAGGGTTGATCTCATCATCAACTATTTGATCATCAATATGAGCTAAAAATAGACATTCCTTATTTTATTTCACACATAAAGCATGCTCTATCATAGCAATCAATCCATTTGAGCTTGTAGATTGATCATGACTTATATTTACTACCTTTGGTTTCCATACATTCATTTGCCTTCTTTCTTCCACTCTAGGGGCTTCAAACTTCATGTTCGGAATTGATGACCTTCTAACTCTATTAGGACAAAATCTTGTAATGTGTCCTATATTATGATATTTATAACAAACCATCTTATACATACCATTTGACTGATGTGAATTGTGACTCTTTGTATTGTTATATGAGAACTCATTCTTGGAGGATCTTCTACTTTTTCTTGCTTTATGACCAAACTGATTGCATATAAAACAATAACCATTGAAATAACTAGTATACCTTATAGAATTGGACTATTTGATAGGTCTTTTCATTTTGACCTTTTTCTCTTCAACTGTCTTCTCCTTGACTAGAGGTGCTTCCTTTTGGTCTTATTTGAAACCAAGACCTATCTTATCGCTTGTAGACTTTTGAATCCTCAAGATATCATCTAGAGTTTTTGTGCTCTTTTAAAACTTCACAAAGCTCTCCACCTTGCTAAATGCTTGATCTAATTCAGCTTTTAGTGATTCTATTTTAGTTACATACTTGATGCATTCTTCCTATTTAGCCTTTAGGCTTGCATTAACTACCTCTATAGACACTTAAATCTGGCCATCGATAACCTCCAATTAGGCTTTTGGCTAATTTCCACCCAAAATGCACAATTTGGCCTAAAAACACTAAAACATGCTAAAAAATGTGAAACAGACATATTCAAGTGCCAATTTTGGCCAATGTATCACTAAATGGGATAATGCAATTTATGGGCCAACTGACTTCGATTAGTTCATTTTGAGTCAAAATGCCAATTTTGCACCTGGGTGCTCTGGATTGATCTTTCATATCAAATATCTTACACAAGACATTTACCTTTGTTATTTGCTATTGGTAACATCCTAAATGGGAATATGATCCAACACATTTGACATTGACTTCCAATTCTAATCCAATCAAATTTTGAACCAATAACAAGACATTCTGATCAATTTGAGTAATTTGTGCACAAAGTGCTTAATCATGCTTAAGAGCTTATTAACCCAAATCAAGGCCTAATAAAAAATTTCATGGAAACTTGTTAAATACTTATTTTTTGAAATGAATATTGAATATCTACATCATCAAGTGACTTCATTTCTTGGGAAGACATCCCTGGGCCATAAATGCCATAAATATTAGGATTCATGCCATCCATGCCTCTTAATTTCCCCTTCATCCAATGTCATGATGATGATAATTCCAAACTTAATTCTAAAAATTTAATTAATCCTCAAACACACATCTCAATATTGAGATGGATGGTTGAGGTTGGTTCTAATCAAATCCAAAAATCTATAAATAGGAGGCCTCACAACATTATTTCTAAGCTATTTTGGTGCAAAGTTATAATGCACAAATATCTTCAAGAATCCATTGCAACTAGTTTTACCATGCCAAATTGATTTCAAAACAAGCCAAGCTAAATTCAAAGGTGCAAAGGAGAGATGAAGGTAGCCAAGCTTCCATTACCAAGGACTTCATGATCACAAACCAAACAAGCCACTACTACAAAGACATTTGGAGCATCCAAGGAAGGTGAAGGAATTCTTGTGTTTTATTTTTTACTTTTAAGATGTGTTTGTAATTTGTCTTTGTTAACTAAGATCTCCCTAGTGTCTAGGCCTAGAAATGTTATGCTATTAATATATTTCTTTCATTTTATTTTCATTTTGGAACTAACACCATACTAACCATCCTCTCTTGAGTCAAATTCCTAGATCACATAATGGCATGCCCGATGGGACTAGAAACATCTCACACATGAATAATATCATTTTTTATATTTAAAATATTCATTTTGATCATTAAAACTCTTGAAAATTGATTTTCTAACTTTGTTTTACCATTTTTTGTTTGCCACGGGTTTACACAGTAACTGACGTTGGTTATTAAAACCATCATCAATTGTCATAGGCATCATCGGTCAATATTTGTGTAACTGATGTCAGTTAGATAACCATAATTGGTTAGTAAGTGTAACCAATGTCAGTTATATAACTGACATCTCTCACTATGTTTTCTTAAAAACACAAACTTGAGAGCTATTTTAAAATGCTTGGTTTGGGGTCATACAGACTCCGTTTTGGATGTTTTTTTTTTAAACCACGTATTCTCTCCTAAATTTTTAGAATTTGGAATTAGTTTAGCTTAAAGTTTCATAGAGTTTTTATAAAATATTGAAAATATATTTAAAATTTTTCTAATCTAACATATTTTATTTTGGGGTGATGCCTTAAGGGTAGACAAGTAACCAACAAATTTCAAATTTGATAAGTCATGTTTTAGACCACCTTTTGAATGATTTTAAACTAAATTAGGAACATTATTTTGGTTCTTAAAGTAGCATTTAAGGTTCTTAAATAAATGTTTTTATCATTAGTTTTCAAAGTTACAACTAAGACCAAGGGGTCAAATGAACACCACTAAATCTTTCAGTTGGGCTTAAAATTGAACACAATTGTCATTTTTGTCTTAAATAGTTATTTGATCTAATTTTTGTTTGGTAAGAAGAAGGATGTTGTGTGTATTCTCTTTTATTTGTCCCCTTTAGGGAACCCTTGTAATCAAAAGCACCATTCCAAGGCTTAAAAAGAAAGTCATCTAAAGCACTCATCAAAATTTGGGTGACCTTGAAAATGACCCTAAAGTCTTTTTATTTCATGCTTTCTTTCTTTTTATGCAAACTTGGATTGCGAGGGGGATGTCATTACCTCTCACAAGTTATTTAGAGAAGCTTTGACCTGGTGTTTCATCTCCTAGCATTGACTTCATTTGGCTTCTTTGGAGTTGCACATGGGATGTATTTGCATGTGAACATCACATTACACTGAGTGAACAATAGGATGTAGTGGTTGTAAAAAGGACTAGACCTTTTTACAACTAGCCAATGCCATGGTCACCTAATTTTTGTGCTTATATTTTTCATCATTTGATGTGAAAGTCATTGTGCAATTGATTCCCCTAGAGACATTTAAAACTTGATAGTTTAATCAACCCCACATGTCATACCCTTACTAGGATTTGGACGATTATAATTAGTGTATTTTTGGATAATTTTCTCCTTTGGTATGTTTTGAGACTAAAACTTGTTTATTTTTTCATAAAGCCATGTCATAACCAATTTTTCTATATGTCACTCTTTTATCTAAAGAGGCATTGTGCTGGCTGTTTTACACCACACTTATGCCTTGAAAATTTTGCTAAACTTGTTTATGTATGTCATTTGAGTTGCAGAGGGTAGCATTATACTGCCCAAGTCATGTCAAAACATTTTGATCCTTTTAAGTCTTTGAAACATAACATTGACCACATTAGTCGATCAGCCTTATGTTTTTAGGCTGCTCAATTTATTTCAAGACTTGTTTACCATTGTATCAAAACTATTTGTTTCAAACCATGTCATGTATACCATTTGGACCTTTGTTTTATGTTGTCCAATCTTGTCTAGCCTGTTTGGTCAAATCCTAGTTTCCAACGTTGAGTTTTCAATTAGCCTTATCAAGTTTGGATTCAAACATTGATTGATTTTTGTTTAGGCCTTAATTCATGGGGTTGATACATAGATCTTTCTCTTTTAGATTGCATAACTTTAGTTAATCGATTACCCAAATTTGAAAATTGTTGATGGTTTGTTTGTTTGATGCATATCCTCATCATTATTTATAATTTTATTTGAGAGAACACAACCTTTATCAAAGAGCCTTTTGTCTTATGCCTTATGACAATTGATCATGTTTATATTTGATTCTGTATGCTGGGTCTACACCAAAGTTGTTTCCAAACTTGTTAGATTAAATCAAATCACATTAACCTTTGTTTCAACTCTAGATTTTGACATTATTTGGTCAAAAGTCTTAGCATATGTCAGTTTGTTTGAGCCTAGCGTTTGACTCCACATTTAGATAAAATACCTAGCAACTCAACTTTTCCCTTTCATAGTTTAGACCTTGTTTGGAACACTTTGACCTAGACCTTTGACATGCCAATTTTTATTCAAACACTTGACCTTTTGTGCATATGACATTTGACATTAGACATTTGATGTTAGGTTTTTTTATGCCAAGTCTTAGCATAAATCATTTTAGAGATATAACTCCCTTTTTAGACCACATTGGAGATACAACTCCGCCCCTTTGACCAAGTTAGACCAAGTTTGAACCATTTATCCTTTGGACATAGTTTTTTAGAGTTTGTAGAACTCCAAGTCTTTTTGTTTTTGAAGCTTTTATCATTTACAAAAATATGTCTCACTACACTTATAGTGCAGTCACTTACAATCCAACTTATGATAGAATGGCTGCACAAAATGACTTTTATGGTTTTAGTCAAGACCTTAATGATGCTAATATGGTTTGTGAGATAGATTTCTATCTACCTCATATTAATCATTCATGGGACAAAGTCACAAAATAACTTATGATCCAAATCAAGACCTTGATTGGTATGAAGAGGCTTGTGAGGAAGAATTTGAAGACCTAACTATAGATAATGTTGTTTGGAATATGAATCCATACCCTCTTTTCAATAATTAATACATAGAACACAATCAATAAATAGGTTAAGATGCAACTCACAACTAGGATGATATGGTTTATGAGGAAGACTTGGATGCTTTGGCTTATGCAAGTAATCAGGCTCCACCACATCATACTATTTCTATCCTAAGACCACAATGTCATACCATTCCCATACCAAGACCTCATCTTTTAGTTTGTGTGATCAACTAAGCTCCATAATGCCCAACCATTTCTATACCAAGCCCTCATCCTTTAGTTTGTGTAAGCAATCACGCTCCACAATGCCCCTTCATCATTTTAAGACCTAGTCCTTTAGCTTGTGTGAGAAATTAAGCCCCACAATGCCCCATCGTTATTATCTTAGGACTTTATCCTTTGGCTCATGTAAGCAATCATGCTCCCTAATGCCCTACCATTATCCAACCACAAGTCATTCCTCATCTAGTACCAATCCCAACCAAATCTCAACCAATCTAATATTTTAAAGACCAAGTTGTGTTCAAAAGTGATATTTTTCAACTCATTAAAAACCAAAGCCAAGATAACTAACCAATCCAAGATGTTTTTGTTAAATCAACCATTTGTGATAAGTCAACTTGTGATGAATTGCCTATTGATCCTATACCAATTTTTGAGAAGTCTCACTCTGATGAGCCAGTCTTTGCTGAGTCACTTTTTAATGAATATAACCACCTTTGGGAAAATCATTACCTCAACCATATGCCTATTTTTCAAGAGCCTCCTATTGACAATCTAGTCTTTGAGGAGTTGGCTCTTGACCTTTTTCCCATTATAGAGGAGACTCACTTTGACAAACTAGTCTTTGTGAAGGCCATTATGCCATTACAAGCCATTACTTATCCAAAACCAAATATTTAATAAGACATCATTATATAAAATTACCTATCAGATGAAGAATCAAAATTAGAGTTAGGTTATATTCTTGAACTGACATCATATTTAGCATTAGAATCAGAGTCAACATTAGTCTTAACATCAAATTCAAAGTCTCTTGAGTTAAAATCAGATTCAAAATAAGAATATATTCATGGTTTTTACAACATTGGTTACACATGCCTTGTAGATCAATTTGAATAAATTTGTGATCCTTCTATAGTTTTTGAGGATGAGTACTTCAGCTTCGACACAAGTTTTCCTAGTATCTTCTATAAGGATTATGTAGCCTCTACCCATTCCATTACCATTCCATAGGCTATTACCATCAACCAAAATAGCCATATTATTGGCATTCCATCTCCCACAAGTGTTGATTGGGATTGACATAATCATACTTTGTTGAACTGCATCCATGGTTACATAGCAGTTGAAGAAGAGCAAGAAGGCCATGACAACATTCATATAACAGAACACTCTCCTAGTGTAACATTTTTAGAAGTGCTAACAGACAATCAAAGTCAAAAGCTAATGTTCATTAGTGAAACCTTCTTAGAGGCGCTACAGAATAATGAAGACAAATTTATTGGTGAAAACCTCATTGAGGTACCAATAGTTGAGCACAAAAGTTCATCATTGCTTGATGAAGATAAAATCAAAGATCAAATAAAAATAGCTTCCAATCTATAGCCTAATTAGATGGTAGCTACTCTTAAGATAAAACAAGAAAAAAATATGGTGGTCTTATTGAGAGAAAAATTCTTTGACCTTGCCATAACCAAAATTATGTTGAATCTGACATCAACAACATTACGTGTGACTGAAAGTCCCAATCTTTATTTGTTTCTCCACCATTATACATTCCATTATCATCTACCATTCTATTTTATAGTCAAACCTACCATCTATTATTTGTCATTACTTACCATCCATGGCCATACTTTCCTATATAGAGGCTACAAAGATACTTCATCTTGATACTTGAAGGAATTAGAATTAATGACCAATTAAGATCACAAAATCATTTTCAGCAACCAAATCTATAGGCCATTCTTGATAGAGTAGTTATTAAGATGAGGTGTGGGTTAGTAATTAACATGACTAAGTATTATATTTGTATCATTTTTTGATTAGGATGTGCATTTCCCCATCAATAGGAAAAATATAATCTAAAGACACACCCAAGATAAAAACATGTACCATACCATTTCATTGTCATGCCATTGTCATTATTACATATGCCTATTTTCCATTGTCACATATTCTTTCCATTCACCCTGTTGTTTCCAAAACCAGCTTAGCTCATTTTGGAAGCAACCCCATACGAAACTTGTCTGTTTTGTCTTTTGTCTCTCTAAGTTCATTTTTCGATACGAATTCTTTAATTCATTTTCATCTTGGTCGGATCGGGGAGTGGTTACTATCCCGTCAAGGCCAAGTTTTTCCTTCCCTTTTTCTTTTTTTCTCCTCCCAAGAGTTGGTCTCTTTTTGTTTTTCCCTGCGAGGGTGGCAATTTTTGCCGCCCTTGCGTTTCCCTTATTTTTTCTGTAAGGGCGGCAATTTTCACTGCCCCTGCACTTTTTCTTACAAGGGCGGCGATTTTCGCTACCCCTGCACTTTTTCCTGCAAGGGCGGCGATTTTTGCCACCCCTGCAAAAAGAGACCGACTACATGTAAGGGCGGTGATTTTTGCCGCCCTTACATGTCTCGATTTCTGTGCAAGGCATTTATGGCCGCGCGTGGCGGGTTGTTGGGGTGAGTTTTTCACCCTATATATTCTGATTTGAGCCTCTTTTCTCTCACTGCTTCCTCTCCTCCTCCTACCTCTTTCACCTGAGTGCCCCAAGTGACATTTCGACGTATTAGATCACGGATCTGACTTCGTGGCGTGCACGTTTTCTAGGTAGGGTTTGTCTTTTTGTTTTATTTCTTTTTGTTCTTCTTTTTCTAGTTTAGTTTTTTAGTTAGTTTTTCTTTTCCCTCCCCCTACCCACAGTTTTTCCACCGCGGCCTCATACGGATGGCATTTTTTGCCGCCCACGTCTTTGCTAACCCTCGTGCAAAGGCAACGGGATATGCCGCCCTTCCAACCCTTCCTTGCCCAACGCAGTGGCAGCATTTTTTGCCGCCTCTAGTTCTTTCAACCTTGGTGCAGAGGTGGCAAAAATCACCGCCTTTGCCCTTACATCCCCCTGTGAGGGCGGCAAAATTCACCGCCCTTGCGTTTTCATCCAATTTATGCAAGGGCGGCGATTTTTGCCACCCCTGCATTTTTCTTCCTCTTTTCAGCTAACTCCTAGATTTTCTTTTGAGTTGTCCCTTTCATGCTTTTTCTTCCTCATTTTCCGCCCCTTTGCTTGACCTAGCCTATTTAAGTGGCCTTCAGTAACCCATGTCACTTAAATTGCGCTCTTCCTCTCTCGCTCACTCTCTTTTTATCCATGGCAACAGCACCTTCAGCGAGCTCCTGTACACCTACTCCCGTCCAATCAAGATCGCCCCCTATAACAGAAGCATCTCCCTCGAAGGTGAAGGTAATGAAATACAAATACCAGGGCATCTTCCCGCTCACATCAGTCACCTCGAATGTTGATGACATTTGAGATACAGAGATCGGCCACGTGGACATGGCCAAATTCCTAGGGCAAACCAAGGCAACCAATCCCAGCACTGGGATAAAAAGAATTGTTGAGAGCAACATCCACCTGGTGGCCACCTTTCCAGTAGCAGCACATCATGCAGAGTTTGTCCTCTAGTGCGCACACTTTTACAACAAGGAGACCAGATCGGTCTCAGACGCCAACGGCAGCATGATAATTTGGTTGGACCCTGATTTTATCGACAAAGCTTTCTTGTGTCCTCCGGCCACCGAAGTGACCTAAATCAATTTCGAAGATGCACAGAAGGAGTACAACAAAGACCCTAAAAGGGCAAAAAAGGTCATGAACTATAAATGGCTCAAAACCCTGAGGACCAGTCTATCTAGATGGCTGAAAAGCTTCCCCAGAAGCGATTTCATCGAGGAGGTTGGCGACTTAATCACCCTCCTCAGCAGAGTACGGAGCTTCCCGTCCTCTTCACAGTTTTATGAATGGATGTATCCTTTCATTAAGATCATACTTCAAGGCAAACAAACCATCTTTTGGGGGGAACAGATCAGCAATGCTATCCATGAGCAACTGACCAGGGTACAGACCTCTATCAAATTCTACATGACCTCATACCTGGTCTATATAGTTGCTGCCATGCGATCTTTCCCAGGTTTGACGACAGAAGGGGATAGAAGGACCACCCCAGTCTACTCGTACTATCCATAGCTGACGCTTCAAGGGTCAACACGTCATTTTAGGTGAGTAAATGATGCATTCTTCACCGTATTCTTGTGTCTCTTCGACCCTCAGCTGGAGCAGAAGAGAATATCAGATGAGGCATGGGCGGTAGTGAATAGTTTTGGGTGCATGTTCCTCCAATTTCCTACCTTTTGCTATCTTCGGGTGGGTTTTTACCAAGGATACCCTTACATGCTCCCAAAATTCCCTTCAGACAGGTTGGTCCTAATGGAGCTTTGCCAACAAATGTCTGTCGTACACACAAAGCAAATGGAACTCAAAAGACCCAGTTTCAAGTTCCCTATCCAGATTGGCAGATTTTCAGTTGCTACATCAACTAAAGCCAAGGTCATGGAAATATAAATGCAAATGGTTACCATCAAACCATTCAAGAGACAGGAGAAATTTGACTACAGAGGAGTCAGAGAGATGATCCGAAGGAAAACCCAATTCCACGAGCCCATGATTGAAGATATCTGGGTAGACATGAGGACGGCTGATGAGATAAGGAAAATGGACTATTGCCGTCTCACACTTGAACAGATAGAGTACCTCGGGCTCACAGATATCCCTTTAGGTTTAATTGACGATAGGAATATCATAAACAATAGATATCTGGCAGAAAAGGTCGTTGATTCCCCTCTCCCTCCAATTAACTGGTCTCAGAAGGAACTGACTTCTCTGAGGAAAAGATTCGAACCAATATTGGCTAACACCAATGATTGGTTAGCAGCCAAAGGGATCACCCTAAAAGAATTCGTCACAGGATCAGAGGCTGAATACCAAGCAGAGTTGAAGAGGAAGGCAGAGAACCGAACAAAGAACAAAGGAGACGCTCCTTCTCCATCTCAACC
The DNA here is from genome assembly GCA_037957365.1 of Torreya grandis. Lineage (NCBI taxonomy): Eukaryota > Viridiplantae > Streptophyta > Pinopsida > Cupressales > Taxaceae > Torreya > Torreya grandis. The sequence goes on along the minus strand of JARHVA010000100.1, from coordinate 1,724,529 downwards.
TCGCAAACTTAGAATCATTTTTGTCTCCAAAAATCCTAAACATGCACAAGAGCCTGAAGCAGCAGCTGAAGGAACTAAAGAATAGAACCCCTAGACGCAGACAGCTCAACCCATGGAGACACAGGATCAACCTTCAGAACAACCAAGGGTTGAGTCTCTGATCTCGCTGGGACAAGCACAACCGACCCAGAGTGCCTCTCTTTCTCCCCCTCAGTCTCCCACGGTGCCTGCTTCTCCTATCTCTCCAATCAATGTTCCATCTTCCGGAGCTGCTTCCCCTTCTAGGGTTGTTTTTGGTGATCCTCAGGGCCCTTCAGCAGGTTCCCCCCGCTCTTTTGGGTCCATTCCAAGTCTTTCATCTCCATCTTTCAACCTGCCACCAAGCCCTGCACCTGAGCTGGAACCAGTAGTTGATACGGTTTCACCGGTTACTCCAACTACAACCACTATCACCACCAGTAGTATGGAAGCTGCTACCATGACACCGGTAGAGGTGACTATTGTTGCAACAGGTACTTCTCTCCCGCCATGGATGTCTGCTTTCACACCTAAAAGGAAGAAAATGGCCATCTCCCCAGATGAATTCAACTTTGGTAAGGTAATACCAGCGAAAGCAAAGGCTCCTAAAAGGCCAAAAATCCTCTCCAAGTTGGTCGAAGAAAAGGGGCAAAATTTTCTAGAAATCGCCAAACCTCCTCAGGACGCAACCCTTGAGGGTTTTGAAATGAGCAGTTACTCCCTCTCTTGTGTTGAACTTGGCAAAGTTACTCACGAAGGGGCAAAGAGTGATCTTCAGGCAGCAATGGACATTATGGTCCAAAAGTTTGACAAGGAAAAAGAAATGAAGGATTTTTACAAAGCCAAGGCTGAGCAGTTAACAGCAGTAATCAGAAGATTCACTATTCCCCCTGAAACAGCGACTCCAAAAGCCTTTTTTGTGGATGATTCAGTCATTCAGAAAGTCGAAAAGACCTATTTAAAAGGGAAAGTCATGGAGGAATATATTGAAAAAATGCACAATCAGGGAGTCTCTTTACTATCAAAAGTCGCAAAAAGAATAGGTAAAATGAAGAGGTTGAGAACTCAGGTAGACGACTTTGTCTCCCTTATCTCTCAGGAAATTGACGGCTTAGAGAAAGATCTTAGCAGGTGGAAGGAAATGAAGAATCTCAAAAAGAGCACCCTGATAACTATCGGCATCATCCCCAACAAAGATTCCTATGTTGAGATCAAGGAGTCAATGGTATTTAGAATTCAGGTACTCAAGGACTTAGTTGATGATCTCAACGCTTTCAAGGAAGCTAGCGAAAAGAGTGACCTGAACTTGCTTAACAAGTTAGAAGAGCTGCCATGCAACTTGACCTCCAAAGACCATCAGTTCCTTCTGGCAGAGGAAATGATTCAAAGTTTCGAAGGGATGATCCAGAAGGATTTTGAAGAAGCGTCTTTCTCAATGACTTCAATGGACAACATTCTAGATGCTCAGTTAACTTTGGAAAATTTGAAATCCAGGTTAACTGGCCATTCTAAAGCCATCACAGCATTAAAAGAGGCGCTGATCAAAGCGAGAGTTGTCTCCAAAAATTTAGCTACGCCAGACAACGTAGAAATTCAGGCATCGATCGCCATGTACGATGCTCATCTGAAGAAGTCCAGCATCAAGAATTGACTCTCTCTCCCCCCCTTCTCTCTTCTTCTATCCTTATGCATTTCTGTTTTGTGCAGAATGCATGCAATTTTTTAATATGTAATTACTTGTAAATATTTTGGAAAATCTCTAAAAGTCAAAGATGAGTCATCTTTGACCAGGATATTTTGTATTTTATTATTTTCTATTTTTGAGGTTTTTCTCCCTATATATAGTGGAGACCTCATTTGTAATCTACTTCTAGAAAATTTAATAGCAAACACTATTGAAATTGAAACAACTTTTGAGACTTTGTGCTCAAACTTATAAATCATATTTTGATGAAATAAATGAGAAGCAGGTTTGTTTCAGACTTTGTGTTGAGATTATCTGTGTGATTTAGGAAATAGTTCTTATGTCTTTTCCTAGAAATATCTTGTTTATTTGATCTTGTAAGCAGTGGGCGTGTTTTTATTATCTAAGGGCACTTCTTGAGGGTAGAAAATAGACTTTGTGCTACTTTTACCTTTGAGATTCTTTTATCTTTTGTTAGTTTCAGGTGAAGACTTTATGCTTCACTTTACTCTACGGTTGTACTTGTTCCAAATCCGTGAAGAAGCTACGAGAGACTTTGCGCTCGCGTGAGCGTTCTTGTGACTTTGTTCTTCAGGTGATTCCTCGCTCTCTGTTTAATACCATTCCTGAAAGAAGAGGAATGTTGTTAGCATTAGACCAGGATTTTCTCCCTTTTGTTCTTTATACATTACTTCTGAAAAAAGAGAAGTAGATGATGTTATACCACCCCCATGTGTTATTTTCTGTTTAATTATATATATGCTTATAGCACGTAAAAATTGATAGGGAACCTCTCCTTGATGAGAGGAGAGATTTACCTCGTCTAGATCTGGTAAAGCCACACTCCTCGTGGTGTAAATCTCCCTTATGCTGTGGCTGATATCCCCATTTTGTCATCAGTTAGTTGACGACAAAATATTCACCCAACACACCCCATCACTTAGGGTCAATCCTCTTACCATTTTATCCAATCTATTAAAAACTATCATTATCCTTAGCAAGACCATATCATCCTATCTTTCCCTTCCTATCTAGACCAAAGCCTATTTATTAGCCATCATACCTAATCTTATTTTGATCTTGGTTCATTTGATTCTTCCCACACTTTTTATGGGGGGATTTTAATCATGTTTCAATAATCAATCCAATCTGTGTTTCAATGATAGTCTATGAAAGTAGTGTGACAATTGATCTGGTAAGATATCTTTCATCTTATCAAGTTTGTTTATGTGAGCCTGATTATAACCGCCTATGGGAAAATTAGTGTTTCACCAGTCTTGCTACTAATTATAAATACCTATGGGAAAATTAGTATCATTGACCTATGTCATTGTATCCTAATTATAACCACCTATGAGAAAACTAAGGACAACACTTATTTATCATGCATTACTACATCACCTTGCCATTACTGTTTTCATTTGACTGGCCATTTGTTGGATTTGAAAACTTGTTGGGACCTAGTTGGTTTTTCCCCACCTTTTGTGTGGATGGAATTAATATGACTTAAGGTCATTTTGGGACTATGTGGGTCATTCTCAATTCATGTTAAGGTCACCTCAGTCCCCTTTCCATACTCTCTCACTATTTTATAAGCAACCTAAGCCAAACACTCACCATTTTGCGAGCAGGTATCTTGTCATTCTCTAATGAGTTAAGATACCTCAAAATTCTAAAAAACATTCATAACATTTCAAAAATAAAAAATATTTGTCTTGTCTAAGCCTAGTTAGTTATCCTTGATCTACCTTACTGGGGCATGGTCAGTGCTAGGATGCTTTCTTTTGATTTTATTTTCAAGCTTTATGTTTGTTTATTTATTTCAAGTTGTTTATTTTTTTATTTGTTTGTTTATTCACTTGTCCATTTGTTTACTTTCAACACTATTACCTCAACTCAATCTATATGTGTTCATTGGGTGATTCCTTATGCACATTATTCTTGAGTCCATCCATATTCATCCATTAACAATATCATCATAGTTTTTTATCATTGGTGCATTATTTTGTGAGTGTTTATTAGATTGAGAGTCAGTCCTTATGTATTTTTTGGCCAAGTCTTCATGGTGTTCTATCATCAAGCCTACCATCACATGCTACAACAAAAATTATCTTCACAAAGGTCTATAATCAATGGATCCACATAAATTTCTTCTTGGCAGCTTGGCAAATCCTTCCATCCCACCCTTGATCAATATAACTCATTTAACCATTCTAGTTGTATCATTGTTAATCAAGATGAACATCTCCCCATTGTTAGGTACAACTAAATTGTTCTATTAATCAATCTCATTCCTCTATCCATATCTTTCATTATTTTGTGCTCGCTCATCTTTAATCTATATTCTAGGTTATATCTTTGAGTTATGCTTGCTAATCAGTCCTAATTGGGGCACAATCATATTTAGCCAATCTAGGTCCTCTTAATGATTATAACCACCTATGGGTAATTCATTATTTTGACTTTTATTCTTGATTAAAACCATCTTTGGGCAAATCAACATCTTTTCTACATCAATGCATACAAGCATTTTCTTATTTAGATTAATCTCAACCATCGATTAATTCCACTTTTCTTCTTGTTTATTTTTGAAGGACCACTCATCAACAAAATATGATGGCCACTCCCTTGAGGGGGCATCATCATAAGCTTCCCAAACGCCTTTTGGATATTTGTAATTTTAACCATCATCTTTTTTTTGGCATATAGGTCATCTCTCATTATTTGAGAAGACATTGCTTTGCCTATGGTTTTCAACATATTCCCAAATAGGGGCAAATTGTAGACAACTACATCTGGCCACTGATAACCTCCAATCAAGCTTTTGGCCAATTTTCACCCAAAATGCACAATTTGGCCTAAAAACACTAAAACATGCTAAAAGATGTGAAACAAACATATTAAAGTGCCAATTTTGGCTAGAGTATCAATAAATGGGGCAATGCAATTTATGGGTTAGCTAACTTTGATCAGTTCATTTTGAGTCAAAATGTTAATTTTGCACCTAGGTGCTCTGGATTGATCTTTCATATCAAATCTCTTACACAAGACATGTGCCTTTGTTATCTATTGTTGGTAACATTCTATTTGGGAATATGATTCAAATGCATCTAACATTGACTTCAAATTCTAATCTAGTTGAATTTTGGACCAATAACAAGGCATTATGATCAATTTGAGTAATTTGTGCACAAAGTACTTAATCATGCTTAAGAGCTTATTAATCCAAATCAAGGCCTCATCAAAAATTCCATGGAAACTTGTTGAATACTTATTTTTGGAAATGAATATTGAATATTTGCATCATCAAGTGACCTTATTTCTTAGGAAGATATCCCTATTCCATAAATGCCACAAATATCATGATTCATGCCATCCATGTCTTTTAATTGCCCTTCATCCAATGTCATGATGAGGATAATTACAAAATTAATTTCAAAAATTTAATTAATCATCAACCACACATCTCAATCTTGAGATGGATGGTTGAGGTTGGTTCAAATCAAATCCAAAAATCTATAAATAGGAGGCCTCACAACATCATTTCTAAGCTATTTTTGTGCAAAGTTATAATGCACAAATATCTTCAAGAATCCATTGCAACTATTTTTACCATGCCAAATTGATTCCAAACCAAGCCAAGCTAAAGTCAAAGGTGCCAAAGATAGATGGAGGTAGTCAAGCTTCTATTTCCAAGGACTTCATGAGCACAAGCCAAACAAACCACTACTACAAAGGCATTTGGAGCATCCAAGGAAGGCGAAGGAATTCTTGTGTTTTATTCCTTACTTTTTAGTTGTGTTTCTTATTTTTTTGTTAACTAATCTCTCCCTAGTGTCTATGCATAGAGATGTTATGCTATTAGTGTGTTTCTTTCATTTTGTTTTCATTTTGAAACTAACAACATACTAACCATCCTCTCTTGAGTCAAATTCCTAGATCATAACCTCTATTTTTGCCTCAACTTGATTGATGATCTCATCATACTCCTTGGAAGTGTTTCTCAACCTTTCCTCAAACATGCTAATCTATTCCTCATAGTCCTTAACTAACGATCTTAGTTTATGATTATTTCTTATTTAGAATTTCAACTCCTCTAAGGTAATTACTAATTCTACCTCAAGATTCACTTCTAATTCTTCTTCATCTAATTCTACATCAACCATAAGGCCTTTCCCATTTGAACAACCCTCATTGTTTGATTTTATTGCCATGAACAATTTTTCACTATTTCCATCTTTAGGTTAATTACTGACACCATCACTATCACATTCACTTGAGTCACTTACATCATAAGAGTTGTCTTCTTTTGATTATAAACTTCTCTTGTTTTTGAAAGTTTTTTTCCTGCATTTATACTTTCCAAACTCCCTTTTCTTTTTATCAGGATTATAGATGTTCTTGTCATCACCATCATGTTATTCATCATGCCAATATTTATCCTTATTAGGACACTTGGATTCAAAGTGACCAATCTTACCACAATTGAAACATTTGAAGGGTAACTTACCCTTGTACTTACCTAAGCTAAACCTCAACTTCCTATAAAACATAACTATGAGTTCATCATCATCAATATCTAAACATACCTCATCCTTGACCTTCTTGGCCTTTATCATTTTTTTAACTTTGAAATTTGATTCCTTCTTGGGATGTATTCATTAATTTATTCTCATCTCATAGGCAGTTAAGATGCCATCAAACCCATCCATCTCTAGCTTTTCCAAATCTTGCATCTCTTCTACTACAAACACCTTAGATTTTAACTTAAGAGTTAGTGATATTAACACCTTTTGGACAATAGTAGATTCTTTCACTTCTTCTCCCAATACTCTAATGATATTGACAACTTTATCAACCCTTAACAGGTAAGATGTAATGGTTTCATCTTCATTCATCTTAAGGCTTTCAAACTATCTTTGATGGGTCTGAAACTTATCCATCTTCAAATTAGTGTCTCTTTCATGAATAGTCTTCAATTTGTCCCATATCTCTTTAACTAATTCACAATGCATTACCTTGACAAGCTCTATCTTTGATATGCCATAAAGAGTGGCATTCATTATTTTCAAGTTGTTTTCACTAGCCTTCTTTCATGTTACATTAGTTGTGGAATAGGAGGAGTAATTTAGCCATCCATAACTAACTAAAAAATGTTATGTTCTTTTGACATCAAATATATCATCATTCTAAAATTTCAAAAGGCATAATTTGATCCATTAAAAAATGGAGCCTTACTGGTAGAAAAAACACCTTGAGCTTGCTGACTAACCATCCTTATTTCTAGGATCTCCTTTAGGTTTTTAGACTGAATTAAAAGGAATAGGTTATAATAAAAATTATTGGAATAAAAATCACTAATACGGGAGTGAATCAGTCTTCAAAACTTTCTTTAACAATCTTACTTAAGTAATCATATATCATTTAAACAAACATGTATATTCTAGCAAGCATAAGAACCAATCCACAAGAACATGAAACACATGAACATAGTATATATGTGGGAAACCATCAATTGGAATAAAACCCACTAATGATGCAAATAAACTAATGTCTTATAAGACAAACATCTACTTTAGTGAAGCATCCACTTCACATGGAGCACCAACCCTAACTAGCTAAGCACCAATTCAGCTAGGCTTTAACAAGCACCAACTTATAAGGGTGAACCAACCCATTAGATGACTCAAAAATAACTCAAAAAACTAAAAAAATTGATCACCTTCATAAATACTTATTTATCATACAATAAATGATGATCTTTTTCCTCAGCTCTTTGCACATTTATATCCCTATCAAACTGGCCTCTAGCCTTCTTTACCTAATTAACCCTCTTGTTGACTTGATTAGGTCATATGAACTTGATCATCATATGTATACATATTATATGATATTAATTAAATCCATATTATGGTATAAAATACCATATTCTACTTACCAATATTATATTTCATTTGCTTGTTCTCCACAAACTTATATAGGCCTAAAACTGTCTAGTATTTATACAAGTCACTTGATCATATCCTTCTTAGTTGGAAACACACTATTATATTCTTAGGTATTCCATGTAATATGTATTATAAGACTAGAATAAAATTATTAAATCATAAATCACACATTGGTTGGTCATAGCTCAATCAGCCCTTACTCCTCTTTTAGGTCTTATGAGGACTTAATAGGCCTTCTTAGCAACACGTTACACTTGGCCTTCCTTGGAACACTTAAAAAAACATAAAATGGTAGAAAAATATCATACTAAACTCAAATATATCCTCTCCAACTTTAATTTATGTCCATAACACCTTTCAATTTCAACCGCCACTTGAACCCCTTCTCAAAACATTGTTCATAATAGGCCTGTGTATACACAAAAATTCTATTTTGAACAACTGACACAGAATCAATTTTTCTAGATAGATATAAAAAAATTACATATAATATGTAATAATTAACTCAGGTTCATCATAAATTTAATTATATGCTTCAACTCAAGGTATACAGGCTCAAACTCTTCTCTACAAGATACTCACTTAGAACTGCCAACTGGCTTCAAAACATAGTTAAGGAAACATGAAATTATGACACCTAATTAAAAATAATAAATAGATTTAAATTCATTAAAATTATATTATATCATCATTATAATAATATAAAATAAACATATCACAATAATTAATGGAAACTATTGGTCTTGAAAACCAATCTATTGGCTTTCTCTCTCATAGACTTTATTCAGCTAGACAAGCCATTTTGGCTTCAATGTTTCAACCTCTTACAATAAATTAAAATATTATAAAAATAATGGATAGATAAATAATTTATAATTAAAAATTAATATTTTCATTAAATATATCAACTCATGGCATAGAGTCTCAAACCCATCACTACAATCTGCTTACAAAAAATTATCAGTTTACCTTCAAACACAGTCATGGTGATAATAACATTCAACACCTACACACACACACACACACACACACACACACACACACACACACACACACACACACACACACACACACACACACACACACACACACACACACACAATTAAAATGTATGTGGATGATAATATAATTATACAAAAATAAAATATAAATATAACATGTTCAAATAATAATATTGGCCTTTAAGACCAATCTCACAACTTCACACCTTCACTATCTTATTTGTAATATACAATTCAAATTATGAGCAACATTTTCATCATATCCACTAACCTCAAAAAATTCTATTCAAAATTAAAATATCTTAAATGTATTGAAAAAATTATTCATGCACTTGGACTCATCCCTAATCCATGATATCATAACTTAATCACCTTCTCACTTCTACCTAGTTTTCTCATTGTCTACACCATTAGGTCTATTAACAATAGGTCAACTTGTATGATCAGTATAGTAAACCTAAGGTAGGTAACCTAATAAAATATCACTATTTAAATCTATTAAAAGTCTCAATCTTTAACCTTCATCCATTTAAAAACTTTTACTCGATCAACTCTACCTGCTACAATAAATCTATCATAAATAAGGCCTTTCTTATAGGGTCTGTTCACTCCCCTGAGAAACCAATCACACCTAGAGGTTCTTGAGAGAGTTTAATAAAACCTAAAATCACTTTTATATCCATTACAAACCATTTTGGCACTTTATAACAATATTTTCAACAACAATTCATTATTAGGGTTCTTTGAGGGTTTAGACCATCTTTCAATCTTAACAATCATTCATAAAGCTTAGCCTCTCATTCTAGAAACCAATGATTGTAAATTTAATCTAAGACCATTTCAAATTTACCATTAAAAAATTATGTCCTCATGTAGATGCTTCACATGTCAATGAACACTTAGAAAACCTTCTCTAGTAGACAACACTTCATCCTGTGCACTTTAGAGACCTCAAAACACTTTTCAAGCCTTTTTTTGCAAACCAAAACCTACAAATTCATGCACATGTTTAAATAAAATTGAATCACCTTTTTCAATACTCACCTGATCACACTTTCCTTATAAATTTATCCTAATACCCCATCTAACAACCATCTCTTTCTTTACTCTCTAATTCTTTGACCTACAAGTCACATTAGTCTTTAAGTTGACCTTCTAACCACTGTCCAAGGTCTCAACACCTCATGCAAATAATAAAACAACCTATCTCCTACTCAAAAAATTTCAAGTATTCTTCATATGTAATATCAACAACTCATGTTTCCTCATTAGGCCAAACAAAGTCTAAAACTAGTCAGTTGTAAACTAGGACTGAAGTATTTACCCCTATAGGCTTCACCTTGAAATTATTTTGAGTGATCCAATGCCTCTTATGTATGCTCAATCAAACTTATACAAAAAATATTATTCAAAGCTTCAACATAACATATTTATGACTCACTTGGAGCATCTTCGGAGCTACTTACGTAGATCTTCATAGCTCTACTAATAATCTTCATAGCTCTCTCAGAGCATCTTCAGAGCTGTTTATGAAAATCTTTATATCTCAACTAAGGATATTCATAGCTCACTCATTTCATCATGCTAACTTCACATATATTCTCACAAGGTCTAGACAAGGCTTTGTAAGATACTTGACACTTGACACACTAACCTATACTCACTCATGTTGATCTTAATGATATCACTCAAGTTGACATAAGAACACTTCTTCAAATAATATTCTCACATCACTGCTCTCATACAATAACAACACTCACTATGCTGACATCAAAACTCATCATACACATACCTCAAATCTTACTTGACCATGAATCTTCAAAAAAACCTTTGACATCAATGATAACATCAATACCAAAACTCAATGATCAATGATAATGCTCAACACCCTATAAGACACCTTACCATTAGATGGATTAGGCAAAATAAAGTTACAACATAAATTTTTGAGATTTTGGACTAACATTTCAACTAAAACCCAACAAGAAGAATAATAAACATGGGTGGTCATTGGAGCAGATTTGAAACTTACTAGCCAGTGATAAGGGCTTGATGATACAATATAAAATCTTTTTCTCAACCCTATCCACCCCATATTTCTAGAGGATAAAAGGGGAGGCCTAGGATACAAAGGTAATTCCTATGAACTTTAAAATTTCATCATGTTAGATCCATTTCCACCCATAATGGCTAACCTAGGGAGGTAAAGGGAGGTAAAGGGAGGAAGGATTATCTATAACATTGAGATTTTCACCATTGAATGAAATATCTAGAAGCAAGAAAAAAATATAAATAGGGCATGGCATTGGTAATTTTTTCTTCATATTTAATGAGGGTGAGAAAGGAATCATCCCAAAAATTCCCATTAATAATATACACATGCTCTTTAGAAGGCAAGGAATTACCTTAGACAAACCCTTGATATTTAGCATTAGTAAGCAAATAGCCAAAACCTTCAGCAATAAGAACACAAAGAGTAGGTGCCAGTAGGCAACCTTATCTAATGGATCTAAAAATATAAAATTAATCATAGTTTACTCCATTAATGGAGGTGTAAGCATCAACAAAAAGCATTCAAATTGATTATAATAAAGTTGGGTCAAATCTTAAAGCTTGTAGCATATCCAAAATAAATGGCCACTCAATTTAATCATAGGCTTTTTCAACATCAATTTCAATAGACATAGCCTTTTGATTAGAATGGAGAGCCTAATCCATGCCTTCCCACACTACAATGAAATCATCTAAAATATATTTACCAAATGGAGAGCCTAATCCATGCCTTCCCACACTGCAATGAAATCATCTAAAATGTATTTACCATGATTGAATTTGGTTTGATTAGGTTAAATAATAAAAGGTAAAAGGTGGAAAATCCAAAGTGATAAGGCTTAGGTAATTATTTTATAAGATAAATTAAGGTGATTAGACACCAAATTACATATTAGCTCAAGGTCTCCTTACTTTGGGATGAATTTTATGTGACGTTTATTAATACTAGAGCCCAAGGACTAGATAGACTTAGTATAAATCAAGCCCAATAATGCCCCACATTTTTTGTAAAACTCACAATGTAATCCATCACAATCATGAGCTTTAGCATTTGCCATTTGCATAACAACTTCATATAAATCCTCAATAGAGAGTTTCCTATCATAGGCAACCCATTGAGTTGGAGTTAGCTTGCAGGGGGCAACTGAGAGACATTGGTCAAGGGCTTGTTGTTGATCAAGGTAAGTCACTTGAGCTATGAAAACATATTGATAGGGCCTTATAAAATATTTGAACATGATTTAAACTTTAGTTTGACTTGGCCAACATCCTAAATAAATTTAATCTATTGTGAAGAGTATTTGGCTTTGATCATTTGAAAAAAATATTTGGAAACTCTATCTCCAACTTTAAGCTAGTGTAGTCACACTCTAATTTGAGCTCCTAAAGCATTATAATTATCTACAATTTGGATACGTTGTATCAATCTGACCACCTAAAAATCACAATGGCTCACTAAAGGGTATTTTCTCAAGCATCGCCACTACATGGCTCATCTTTAAGTACATGGTGGAATAATAATATCACCAAATTTTGGCCAACTAACAATCATAAATTCAAATAAATATAGTCATGTGATTGAGGGTGTTAGCCCACCACTGGATCTAACCTAGCTACTTAGTTCATAGAGGGATAAGGTTCTAAATCTAGTGAATCTAGGTCATAGTAAGATCATGCTCTAATGAACCCATGTTAAAAAGATCAAGTTTTTTATATTTTAGGCTATTTGAAGTATTAAGTGATGTGAAATTGGATAGGTGAGTGGTATAAAAGGATGAAATTTGGCATGGATTTCACTAATAGAGAATAATTATTATTGAAATAAAAGTATGGTTGAGTGGAGAGCATATCTTGATCAAGCCATTTGAGCACATAATCATATATGTTTTGAAGATTGGTCTAAGTGTATGAAACTTTAATTGTGGGATGGTGACCATTGTTAGGGTCATAAAACCCATATTTATTTTACATGAAGATCCAAGTTTTCCTCTCACCAGTTGATAAATGCATTGACAAATGGCCTATCTTATCAATAGGTTGTTATACCATATTAAAGTCACTATAAATTTCCAAGTAGGATTTTGGTAGGTTGTTGGAAATCCACCACCATAGAGTCATCCTTTCATGGGTTTCATTTGAGTCAAAAACATTAATAATGCCAAAATAATAATTATCAATGTTAAAAATCACCCAAATGACATGATGTGATGGGTCGGATCCATAATCCCCAAAATGTGGATGCCATTTTGGAGAAATAAAATTAATAATGCCATAATGAACTAGGTCATGATTGCTTATCAGAACCATACTATCATGCCAAATCACTTTACTAATAACACAAAGAAAGAAATTTGCCACATTAACCTCTTGAAAGTAGAGGATGTCCATATCTAAAAATCTTTTATGCAAGTCTTATAACACATACTTATAAGATAAGTCTATAACACACTAAACATTCCATGAATAAAAATTCATAAGTTACAAGTGTTGAGAGACATATCCTTTGAATCTAATCCCTCTAAGGATTCATATCATTTTTCATAAATTGTGCATTGTTAGACTCCATAAATTCATGAAATTGAAGTTATCACCTACTTACCAAATCTACCACATACTCCTCATCCTATGTATATTACCTAAAGTGAGCCAAAGATTCATGGGAAGAAATACATGGACATTTACTTGCTCTTTGATAGTAAAATATTTGAAGTAAGAGAAAAGGCATTGAGAGACATAAGGAAACCTGTGAACTAGCTAGGACATTAGCAACCATAGGGGTATTATATAATTTTGGCTTAACTATTTCAACATCAATTTGAACACACTCCTTTACAGGTTGAGTAATGGGTGGTGAATTCCTAACAGGTTGAGTAGTCAGCAAAGGTGCATAAGGCACAAAACTATAATATGAATTATTACTACTAATATGGTTCTACTAAACTAAAGCCTTGTTATGGTTGTTTTTTCATCCCCCAACATTATGACACCCATCCTCCTGAGTATTCTTTGGATTATCAAAAGTGGGTTTGGAAATCATCATGTTTTGAGGTAATTATAGATGGAAATATTTGATCTTGTGGTCCATGGCTTGACAAAAGGAAAATGTGTTGGACAAGTTAATATAAATCACCCGAGAGTACGGTGAGATTCACTACCTTGAATCTTAATAAATTATTTGAGATCTTAAGATAATACAACTTGACACAAACCCTCTTTTAAGGATGGGATAAATAAAATCTCTCACACTCATGGTACACAACAAGTCCAATGGAAGCTATAATTTGGTTGATGACATACCAATAAAGCAAAGGTAACCTAGGAAACTCAACCCAAACAATGACTTTTAGAGTAATATTCTCTAAGACAATGAAATCTTGGGTCTAGGTTGAAATTACCATCAAGGAGTTATGAATGTACCAAGTGGTGGATTTATTCAAAGTCACACCCACATGGTTAGGGTATATGAAACATAGTGAGAAAAAACCCTTGGTCATGTTTTGGATGCTTTCGAGCTTGATGTGATGAGTAGTCCATGCTAATTGCACCTAAGTTTTAAGCATGATTTTAGATGGGATATGACTAATAAATACCATATTAATCAAAATGGATCCTACCATTAATAATAAGAGTTTAATTCAAGCAAATTAAATACAACATGTGGTTGAGAGTCATTCCCTTGTGGTAGACCTTGGGGAAAATTTTCCTTGGTTTCTTGAGTGGGGATGCCACTATGCTCAATGCTCCACCTTTTTCCATCATGAATTCAACAACCAAATGAGATGGGGAGGTGGCCATTAAATGGGCTAATCTCACCCTAAGGTGAGGCCATTTATGCAATAAATTCAATATCTTAGAAAAATTTGATCCAATCATTAACAAACAAATGAAATATTCCATGATAACACAATATTCTAACATTTGTTGATGCCAAATATTATAGTTAACATAATGTGTCAATTCAAATTATTTGAATTGACATATTATTCTAAAAACTATAAATTTTGGCATAAAAAAATATTCAATTCTTTAGGGTGTTATTATGAAATATTTCATTTGCTTGTTAATGATTGGATCAAAATTTTCAAAGATATACATTTATTGCATAATATATTTTTAAAAAGGCATGTGACATTAGGGTTTTATATATATAACAAGTTTTAGTAACACTTGTTTTCTATTTAGATATTTATTTTTTAATTTTCATTCCTTATTTAAGAAAATAATGTGCAATATTTTTTTCTCCAAAAAATATTTTCCTACTTTCTAATTTTCCATTTAGCTATTAAAAATCAATTATTTATTTATTTTTATTGAAACTAGTTTAATAATCCATCTATATTTTTTTCAAATAAAAAAATAAATAATTTTAATAACCATTATATATTAATACTCATAATTTACTTTATTACTCTTTTTATTATGCAATCATTATTTTGTTAACCTGTAAATTAGCCTCCATAATCTCTTAGCTTCCTCATAAAATATAGGCACATGCAAAGAAAAACATATTTTCTACTATTAAAAGCTATAATACCATGCCACTAATAATAATAAATAGAGACAAATAACATTATTATCATTTCTAGATTAAATTAACACCTAAATTTGTTTAGTCAAGTTCTCATGTAGACATATGATGTAATCAATAAACTCATTGAAATAGTATTCCATTAACTAATCCCTATGTTGGAATATATGGTGTAACTCAATGTATTCATCCTCAAAGTGGTAGAGAGGATAGTAATCCTCCTTTAACATGTGAAAAAAATCACTAAAGACTCTATTAAAACCAATTATTAAGTGTTTTGTGAAACTAGTCACTTGATTCATTACATAGGGATATTAAATAGGGCATATCATTTGTACTTGATATGCCCTATTTTAGTGCCCCAGGAAACCAATCACTACATGAGGTACTCAAATAGGGAATACCTAGCCTCCTAAATGCATGATTGATAAAATCAAATAGGGAATCTCAATAACCCTAAGTAAATTACAACCTAATGCAAATTCACACTTGATATACCAAATTTCAATGCCTTGTATAACCAATCACTTGATTCATTAAATAAAGCATCCAAATATGGAAAATCTAGTCCTTTAAACATAAATGCAATAACCTAATGTAAATTAGGAGTCAATATTACTTATTTGAATGCTTCATGTAATCAATCACTTGATTCTTTGTGTAAGCACTCAAATAAGGCATATTGATCCCCCTAAACACAAATTTGACAACTAATGCTAAATTTAGATGATATGCCCTATGAAACCAATCACTCGATATGTTGCATTGTGATCTAAAATATGGTAAATCAAGCCTCCTAAACAAAAATATGACAACCTAATGGAAATTCAAACTTGATATGACCTATTTGAGTGCCTCGTGAAACCAATTTATTTAATGGGTGCACTTGACACTCAAATAGGGTTTACTATGCCCCTTAAACAAAAATGTGATAATTTAATGTGAAATTGGACTTAATATGCCCTATTTGAGGGACATGTGTAACAAATCACTTGATTATTTATATGGTGAATTAAAATAGTGTATATCAATCCCAATAAACTTAAATGAGATAACCAAATGCAAAATTATTATTGATACATGCCCTATTTGAGTGCCTCGTGTAAATAATCACTTGATTGGTTACACAAAGCACTTAAATAATGTATAATGTTCCCATAAACATAAATTTGACAACCTAATGTAAATTTGGACTTTAGATTCCCTATTTAAGTGCCTTGTGCAACCAATCACTTGATTAGTTGTATAAGACACTCAAATAGGGCATATCAATCCCCCTAAATACAAATATGACAACATAATGTAAATTCACACTTGATATTCCTTATTTGAGTTCATTATACAACTAATCACTCTATTTGTTTCACATTACACTCAAATAGGGAATATCAATCTCATTAAACAAAAATATGACAAGATAATGTAGATTCCAACTAAATATTACCTATTTTAGTGCTTTGTGCAATAAATTTATTGTTTAGTTACACAAGGTACTCAAATAGGGCATATCGATCCCCATTAACATAAATGTGATAGCTAAAATAAATTAAGACTCAATAACACTATAGAAATTGTTATTGAGCATGTTATGAGAGAGAGTTTGAATGTGTTGTGTTCAAATCCATCATCAAATCACAAAATTGGCCAATTTTTTTGTGCATTATGATTTTAGGGTGTCCAAAATGAGCTTTTGGATGTATTGGGATACCTCAAGTTTATTATAGGCATCACACATATTACTTTTTTTACTAAGTTATTCTTGGTAGGCTGAAACATATGTAACTAGTAATCCTTCCTTCTCTTGTTATGCTTGCATGTTGACAAACATAGAAAAGAGATATGCCCTGATACAAATTATCGATGCCATGGGCCTTAACATCTTATTCACGGATAACCTTACACTTAAAGATAAGATGTAAGCTTATGAAGAGTAATCCCTTTAATTTTTTTGAAATCTATTTAATTTACATCTAAAAAAACATTATAAAGGGTGTGTACCTTTACATACATAGGGCACACACGCTTTAGGCTTGGTAATAAAATATAATTCAAATATAGGCTTGGGAACATATTTAAAATGGTGTGCACCATTTTTTAAAAGGGCACCCACCCTTAATAAGTTATAAATGCTTTTTTCAAGAATGACCCATTTTTTATCCCCCAGCTTTATATATCCACCTATATGTTTGGTGAACTTTCTTTCCTTATTCTCCTTAATAGAACCTAAGTAACATCTCTCACCGCTATCTCTCATTCGTATATATTCTTCACTTCTTGTATGATGGGTGGTAAGATCTTCACATGATAAAAGAAAAAAATCTCCCCTTCATTTAGAAAGTCCATTTATGTAGCTATGGTTTTAGAATTAGTAGCAATGATAATATTTTTGGTAGGCAAAATATTATGACCTATTATTCTGGATAGGATCATGTGTATAAATTCATTCATGAACACAAAGAATGGCAAGTCAATTATCTTCATCCATTGGGTCTTGTCCAAATTTTAACATCAACTTCTTTGCATTATTAGGGATTTGCATTGCCTAAATGGGGTACAATCATTGGACTATACAACCTTCATGGATGTTTATATCCTAAATGCTTGTTTTTATTCATTAATAATATCTACATACTCCATATTGAATCAAGATCTCGATACTTCTATGAACTATTTATAAAATTGAGCAGTGTGAATATTTTTTTAATAAAAAATCCAATTAATTTATTATCATGATGCAAATTTATTTAATTTTTAGCTTAGTGCCTACTTTTTAAATTTAACCTTCTTTTCTTTTAAAAAAATTATGGGTTTTATGTTCAGCTATGAAATCTCCTTTGATAATAGGCAAAAAGGTGAATTTTTTTTAGCCTTGTTTATTAGGCTATAATTTATTTATTTTTCCTCGTTAGCATGCATCCTATGTTAGGAATAGCATTAAATCCCATTTACCTTTATATGTATTTCATTTTAGTCATTTTATGGTTACGGGGAATGTGTTATTTTTATTTTACCTTTATGTAGATATCTTTCCTTATGGGGAATTTTTCATTAATAGGGAGCATTTTACTTCATGATGGTGTATTTTTTATTTCCTTGAACTTATATTTCATTGGTTACGGTGATTTATTTAGTTCTAAACAAAGTTATATTCATAATGGTGCTTTATACAAAGCATTGGAATGTGATTTTGATGCTTTCAAATATAAATGTGATGTTTTTATATGTTATGATACACTTATGTGAAAATATGATGCTATTTTATGCTATGAAATGCTTTTATATGTCATGCCATGATATTATATGCTACTTATGATTTTTTATGCCATACAATAATATTGTATGCTATGTAATGATTTTGTATTAATTCACCAATTGTACAATATTGTAATGATTTTATAAGCTTGCACTCATTTTCCAATATAAAGATTATTTTAATGATAACATAACCATAATCATAAAAAAATTAAACCCAAGAATAAAAGTAACAACATATTAAAATTTGATAATATTAAAATATTATAAAATGAAAAATATGAAAAATTAAAATATCATATGTGTTACAAAAATGGCCTCTACCTCTAATGACTACCATGGAAAGATTGTTGATCTTGCGTAGGTGGAGAAGGTGACGTTTCCATTCATTGATGTTGAGTAAAATGGAAACAACCCAACTCAACATCTTGACTCACAACACCCTTTGTAGTGAAATTAAGTAGACCTAAATGACCTAAGACACTCTAGGTCAATGGTCAATATTTATTCATGCCTCTAGAATCCCTAAGATTTCCCCCCACACTAAATATTCCCATAATTCAAGATTGAAGCTTGTGACTCTCTCCCTAGGTCAGGGAACAAGATGTAAACACATTCTCTAACTCTTTTCCACTGTAGTGATTTTAGTGTGGCTTTGCAGCCTTACAATGACAACCGTAAATAAAATGGTGAAGCCATCCCCATCCTTATCCATTAATGATAAGATGTGAGTGGTAATTATCTAACAAAATAAGAAATATTTATAGATCTCCCTTCAATATTCATGGTTCACTTTCAACTCAATTCTTCACTATTAAAAAAACCTTGTAGGCTTGTCCTATGATAGAAATGAAACCTCACTACAAAAAGATCATTTGTAATTGTCTAAAATATGGTAAGTTTTTTGACATGAATTTAAATCCATGAATAGAATAAACAACTAAAATATCACCTTGAGAGGATAACTAAAATTCTCCAAAATATTTTATTAAATTATATAATTTATGCTACAATCACCTTTACATTCGCTACAATTTTTTGAGTTT
>JARHVA010000100.1:1530000-1700000 GCA_037957365.1 Torreya grandis | reverse complement strand
TTAAAAAATTATGGAAGCATAGCAACACTACTCATAGACTTATTGAAGGAAGACTCTTCCATTGGAATGAAATAGATACCAAGGATTTGAGAAGCTAAATCAGGCTATATACACTACTCTAGTTTTGGTTACCCCTTATTTTTCCAAAAAAAAAATTATTTAATGTGATGCATCAAGAAATGGCATGCAGTCAATACTCATGTAGGAAGGTAGACCCATTGCATTTGAGAGTCATCAACTCAAGGGTAAAAATAGGTTAAGTCCAATCGATGAGAAATAGATGTTGGTTATTCTTCATAGATTCAAGGAATAGAGACCTTATTTGATGGGTAGACACTTTAAGGTAAATATTGATAATGATAGTCTAAAATATTTTTTAAAACAATTATTCACATTAGAAGAACAATAAAAATGAGTGACTAAACTTTTAGGATATGACTTTGAAATCATCTACTGTAGTAATATAAAATGTCAAAATTAGTAGCTTGAGTGTGGTTTGTGACACCTAATGCATAGGTTCCTCTTGCATGCTCTCATGACCCTTATAGACACCTTTTTTAATATTCCTAATCATCCATAAGCTTTCAAGACCTGATTCTAGCTCAACCAAACCCCATTTTCCATGCTTATTCCATTCCCCCAGGTCTTGAACCTATTGTATAGGAGTGTTGGGGTAAGACTATAGTGTTGGACCCTAGGGTGTCTCATTTCTAGTGATCCTATCCAATCATATTTTAAGCCCACATGACCATTTTATCCTGATTCCTCTTCTTCATTGTGTTGACTTAGTGTGAATACATTTAACCCATGACCAATAGATCTTTATAAAAGCCCATTCAAAGTTCATTTAGAAAGGGGTTGGAAAATATTACAAAAGTAAGTAAGAATACAAATGAGACCATTAAGTAAAAATTACCTATTATTTGCATACAACCATCCAATACAACTACCATCATATCCAAATCCTCACACAAGTCCCTAACTATCTCAAGCACACCCAATTTTAGCATTTTTTCATCTACATAACACTATTGCACAATGCACATCAAGTGGGAGAACTACATATGGATTGATCCCTCTTCAAAGTATTGGTATATAGGCAACATGCCCATACAAGGGGTGTGGATACATGTTTAGTACATATTACACACACTAACCCATCCCTCTTTCTTAAGTTTCATTAAGCACAATGAAGGACTAGGGTTTCAATATTGAATTAGATATATAAGGAGCTTTGTCAACATTCAGGACTCAAAATTTCAAAAGCAAGATCACACAAGGATAACAGAAAAAACCCATAAAACTTAGATCTCTGTGACTAGTTTGGAGAATAGCAGTAGGACCAAGACTATAGTTCCAGACCTCGAAGTGTTCTATTTTTGGCACTCCTATCCTTTCACCAAATGAAAGCTAGATTCAAGTTTATGACACTGTCCCAATCCTGCATAGCTAGTATTAGCTTCTATCTCAGCCATATCAGCCCAATTTTAAGATAAGTTACATTTTTATTATTTCATTACTATTTTTAGAAAGTTACGAAGGTCAAATAAATTATACAAATCAGTACTCTATTTATTGCAATATTATTTATTGATTTAGTCAACTCAAAACTTTAATTAAATTATGAATAAGACTCCTATATTCCCAAAACTATTATATCATCTATAAAAAAGGAAAAGAGAATGTTGTAAAATATACATTATCCAAGAGGGATGAATCCATGAGGCATTGTTATGTGCAATGACCATTTGGTAGGTTGATTGGTTGGGAGAAGTAAGATTAGAATAGTAGAATGATAGGGATACATAGGTTTTGATTTAGAATATCGAACATAGTTCAAGTTCTTCTATCAAATTTGAGTGGAAATAAAATGCATTATGGTATAAATATTACTTATACCTATGTAATAATTAAATCCTCAAGCACACGATCCTTAAGGAGCTTCATGCATCTCTAATAGGGGAAACTCATGATTTTTGAAAACCTATCATAGAATCAAAAAATATTTATTTTGGGAAGGAATCAAGGGGCATATACAAAAATTTATGGTTAATGCATTGTTTTTCAATAGAACAAGCGTGAAACAATTAAGACACCATGTCTTTATAGCCTTTATCCATACTTAGCTAGAGGTGGGAGGAGGTTTCTATAGATTTCATTATAGGGTTGCCAAGGTCTGAAGTTAAAAATATCATCATGATAATTATGGATAGGCTCAAAAAATACATTTATTTTTCTCCTTGTCATAACCATTTGTAGCTAGTACAATAACTACTTTCTTTTTGGATACAATTCAAAAGTTGCATGGTATTCCCAAGATCATTATAAGAGATCATGATCCCATCTTTACCAAAACATTTTGGATTTATTTATTTTCATGTTTGGTATTCATTTTTTTCATAGCTCATCATATCATCCTCAATATGATGGGTAAATAAAAGCAGTCAAAAAATGCTTATAAGGGCATTTCTATTATTTTTCATTAGATAAACACAAATGAAGGGTTCATTTGTTTCCACTAGTGGAATGGTGGTATAACACTTTCATACCTCTTCTAAAATGTCTCCATTTGTGGTAATTTATGGTTATCAATCCCCATCCATCACTTAATCATTTAGGGTGTAGCCCAAGGTTCTAAATATTGAAGAAAACATTCAACATCAAGATTAAGTACCACTATGAGAGAAAATTTTGTAATGACACATAATAGAATGAAGCAACAAGTAAATCAACACCGTAGTGAGAGTAATTTTAACATGGGTGATTAGGTCTTTGTGTGATTTCATCCATACAAGTGTATATCTCTAAAGCAACAAAAAAAGTATAACAAACTTTCTCCTAAGTATTATGTCCCTTATAAAATCATGCAAAATATTGGTAGTGTTGCACACAATTTGAAGTTACCCCAGTCCACTCACATACATCCCATATTTCATGTATCTTACCTAAAGAAGGTAACTAGACAAAGGTTTTCTACCCAAAATGAGTTACTAGAATGAGCTTAAGAAGGTTGAGCCATTCTATAAGTTGAGGATATCCTTCACATGCACTAAAAGGCTAAGAACAAGAGAGATTAAGGAGTATTTGATCAAGTGGAAGAATCTTAACTGTGAATAGAAAATGTGGGAGGATAAATATTTTTTGTAGAAACATCCAAAATTGTTCAACATTGAAGGCAATGTTATTTTGAAGGGGAGGGATATGTTGCACTCTTAACCTATATCATGTTTAGGGATATGGATGGTGGACTTGTGGCTTATATAACCTTTCATATTATCTTTTCATATTTTTCTATGTTCTTATATTGTTATTAGGGTCTGCCTATAAACTAACCATGACCTAGATAGAGTATATATATGGGTGATGGCTAGTATGTAATCATCATATTTATGAATTCTACTCTTATTGAATTATTGTCTAGGTTGCCTCTTATAGTGGTTGAATCATATTTATCAAGTATTCTTATTTTTTGTTAACTTTTTTTATGGATTTTTTTATTTTTTCATAATTATATGATATATTATTCCATTGATGTGAATCATCTAAGTAATTTCATTATAATTAAATAAAGTTTGAAACATATTTCTAAAAAAATATAAAATAAATGACTTGACAATTTATAGTATGAAAATTAGATTTATAAAAATAAATTTTAGTTATTGTTTAACTTGATATCACGTAATTTAAAATTTGGGTGTTATATAAATTCAAAAATAAGTTTTAGTTTTTATTTAACTTGACATTGAGTGATTTAAAATGTGAGTATTATATAAATTCTAGCATAGTAAAAATAAGAAGAAATCAAATAAACACCTTATTTTGTAAGATGAGATTAATTTGCTAGTATGACACATTAGTCAAGAGGCTTATGTCTTATTAACATTTTTAAACCACATACACTGATGTTAAATATAAAGCTGATTTATTTTAAATTATTTACGTTGGAATGTACCTGCAAGATAAAAGCTTCCATTCTCTCTATTTTCAAAAAAATTATTCTCCCTAATAGATGACATGGTTGATCAAGTTTCAAAAGTGATTGATTACTTTGGATAAAATTACAAGCCTTTATTGAATTAATCATCTACAACATTAATTTTTTTATTTTTCATATAAATAGTAACATTAACCAATGTATTCCTTGATGCATGTCATCTTATATTTTTGTTGATGATTTCATTTATATAGGAAAATTTATAAGGTTGAGATGGGTCATCAAAAAAATAATTGATTCATGTATTGCAACCATTATCTTTTGAATAAACTATCATTCTTACTTGACATGATTAATGAGGTTATTTGCATGAGTATGATAGTAGGGTCTTATGCCATGATACTATTCACAATAAGGACATGACATTAAATCACATTCGATGGTCAAGTAATGGTGACACTAATTAAGATAATTGGGTTTCATTCAAATTATTTTTTATTGAACACCCAATTAAAAGGAGAAAACCCTCTTGATAGGTATGCATATGGGAGTCTATTTAGATTTTTCCATTAGTAGAGCTTCCTGGACTACATGTGCATGCCAATATTTCACTATAATTTTATAAAAATCAAATTGTATACTATATTTCCTTGAGTTGTCTATCAATATGGTGTTTTATATTGGTTTTCTAGGTCCTTCCATTTCTAAAGCATAACCTCACTCTTATTTTGCAGAGCAAGTATACGGAGTAAGTTATTAGACTTATTCTTATACTGCCTTTATTGTTTCACTTATTATGTTGTGTCTTAAAACATAATTCATTATTAAAAATTATTTTTTCATCTTTGGCTCATTATGTTGTTTTATTAATAAATTAGGCTTGTAATCAATGTTTGAAGAATATTTTTATGAACAATGTAGTGACTTAATAAAAATATAAAGGGACTTTAGGGTTTGTTTCATTAATAATTGAATATTGTTTTTACAATGTGGTATTTACATGGTCTACAAGTGTAGTCATATAAAATGTACAAATTAGTAGTTTGAGTGTGCCTTGCAACACCCCATCCATAGGTCCTTTTTCATACTATTACGACCCTTCTAGACACCTTTTTGGTCATTACCAGTCATTCAAAACCTTATGAATGATCATTCCACCTCAGCTAGACAATATTATCCATAGCAATCCTATTCCCCTAGGTCCCGAGCTTATAGGACAGGAGCACCCCATTTGGACTATAGCACCAAACACTAAAGTGTCCCATTTTTAATAGTATTTTCCACTTACATTTTGAGCCCCAACAGTCATTTTCATCTAATCTTTATCCTTAATTAGGTTAGCCTAGCATGAATACATCTGACCCATGACTAATTATTCCCTATAAAATCCCAATCAAAGCTCATTTACAAAGGAGGTGACAAAACTTATAGAGAAAGTAAGAATACAAATAATTCATTAAGGAAAACTTCCCTATTATTTGCACACAATCACCCAACATAGCTACAAACATACTCAAATCCTCATACCAATCCCTAACCACCTCAAACACTATCAATTTGGCATTTGCATCTACATCACACTATTTCACAAAGCACACTAGGTGGGATAACTACATATGGCTTGATACCTCTTTAGAGTATTGGTATGTAGGTAGTGTGTCCACACAAGGGGTGTGGATTACACATTCCATACATATTACACACTAACCTGCATTCTTTCTCAAGTGACTCAAATATTATTTTATTAAGCATGATGGAGGGTTAGGTTTTGAATACAAAATCAACTCTATAGCAAGTTCCATCAACAACCAATGCTTTATTTTTCACAAGAACGCTCACACAAGTAAAGTAAAACTACCCAAAAAGTTTCAAGTCTCTGTGATTAGTTTGAACAAAATTAGTAAGAATAGACAATAACATTAGACACCAAAGCATCCACTTTTCATCAATCCTATCATTTCACTAAATGAAATCTAGATTCAATTTTATGACACCTTCTTAGTCTTGCACATCTATTTCCAACCCCTGTATCAGCCATCTCAGTTTGTTTTCCATCTAAGTTATAATTCTTCCTATTTATTACTATTTTTAGAAAAGTGAAAAAGATAAATAGCTGCACAAATTAGGACTATATTTATTTCTCTATTTCATACTAATTTATTAATCTAGACCTCTCATAGCTACTACTAGCCCTACACAGCTAGTAGATAATGTGATTAAAGCTATTACTTAACATGCTACCATGCCTCCTCCCCTAGTTAAGAACCTCACCACCCTCTTATTCCCTCTCATCCTAGGCCCAACTCACTTGCACAAGTAGTTTCACATAGGGCATATGATATTGTTGATCAGTTAAGAAACACACCAAATAAGATTTCCATGTTATAAATACTTTAGAAAGCAAATGTGTTTAAAGACAATTTATCAGACACTCACTTAGACTTCTATGCACGTTGATTCAAAGCCTTCTTATTTTACATCAGTGGTCAACACATTAAAAACTATAGAAGATTTTATTTATTTTGATTGTGAGGACATGCCTTATTAGATAATTATTAATCAAAATTTACCATTATTCATACAAGTTCAAGTCAAAACCAGTGTAATTAAGAGAGTTTTAGTTGATAGAGGTTCCAAACTTAATATATGTAATATCACATTTTTATAGACCATGGGCATAGATATGGCTTTCATGCAGAAGTCATATAAGAACATGAGATAGTTTGATGATATACCATGATAAAAATTAGGCACCATTTCTTTGGATATCATGGTAGGGCCCAAAACCCTCTCTACATAGTTCTAGGTCATGCTAGGTCTTCTTCATTATAACCTTTTACTTGGATGACCTTGGATACACGTTATGGGGGCAGTTACTTCCACTCTTCATTGATGTGTTAAGTTCTTCCATGAAAGATACCTATACACATGCCCAATAGATAACCAACCATTTAAATATTATATAATTATAGAGTCATCTTCAACTATTTTACCAGATGGGACACCTCATATCATAGTTCAATCACCACCTCATGGCATCTCTCTTGATTAAATACATACATATGAGTTAGGAGAGACTATAACATCTTGTACTCTTCCACTTATAGTTATTTCCTCAACTCCAGATACTCAGCCAATTATAACAGATTCAACCATCCTAACTACTCCATCAGTCATAGTTCCTATACCTATTACAATTACACAATCATCGATAGTATTTCAAGTAGTCCCAATTGATTCTATAGATATAGATATTTAGGTAGCCATAATTACTTCACCATTTATAGGTACTCTCATAACTTTAGATGATGATACGATAGCCACACTCACATATGAATATTTGTGTGGATTGAGATTTACACTAGTGGGCCCAGGATAATATCGAGATAACTCTAGATCCCTCATCACACATCCTACATCACTCTTAGCATATCTCACTACACTCTCAAGATATACTCCACATTCATGACCACAGACAGATCACTTGACACATACATTTCACAATGTTGCTTATATATATATATATATATATATATATATATATATATATATATATATATATATATATATATAGCTAGTCATTCAAATTCAGGTGAGTAGCACATAACATCAACCATAGATTATGCTACAGATGTTACTTGATCATGGATTAATAACACTACCTATAGTATGACACATATATATTATTAGGTTATCATGGCAGGATGATCACCCATTTTGTCTCTTTCATAGAATCATAGGCCGTGGCATAGACTCATGTATAGCTTTACAATATAGATTGGATAAACTATAGGTTCATGGTACTATTCAAATTATATCACCACCACCACCACTGGTTCTGCCACTTCCACCAAGGTCACCCCTTACCAGAGTTAAACACCCCAAAGGAGACCAACATCTTCACCACCAAAGAGACACTCAATTTGCCTTTGGTAGGATGACACCACTATGAATGATAGATCTCTAACTACACAAAGATCATATATCTTACTGACACTTGAGGAGATAGCCACCATGTATACAAAGATTACAACATATAATGATACTTATGATGATGATCTTGAGGCATTTGATGATGGATGTGATTCCTTCCTCCATCTCCATCCCTAGTGAGCTCCATCTTTGAACCCTTTAACCCCTCTATATTAGTCTATTACATGATTGTGTACATATTGATTTACTCACATTATTTTACATAGTTTCTTTTCACTTACTTGTACATAGTTTCTTTCTACTTATTTGTACATAACTTTTTAGCTTACTTGTACATAGTCTCCTTATGATTACTTATACATAGATTATTTCAGAAACACCAAAAATAATACAATATTTCAAAATACCAAAAACAATATAACATGCCAAAATACATAAACATTCAAATAACTCAAAACACCAAAAAAAAATTCAACTGTACGTATTATCCATGCTTTACATTTCTACTACCATGCTAGACTTACATTTTTATATTCTATGCTATTATTTGTCAATTTATCTACATTACCATGCTTCACTTGATCTTATTTGAGTGTGTGTAGTGACACCCAGATCCTTGATTGCTTCACTCTACCCATTGAGGGGGCATCCTACTTTTACATTTGAGACATACATTGACATATCTACCCACTGGGAGCATCTTATATATGACTACACCATCCAAGTTATGTCATTCCTACACCACACACTTTAGTTATCATGTTGATGTACATTACTTACTAGCTTACACATATTATTATATCAACACTAACTATTATATTGTACTTATGTATTTCTTAGCATTTAGCCAGTTTTGTACTACATGTTTTGCATACTTTCACTTCTTGCTTTGATCATTTAGATGCGATAATATTTATAGAATTTACATGCCTTCCTTTATTTTTTTGAGTATCTAGATGTGATTGCATTTCTTAGTTCCTTTTTTGTTACTTATGCATGCCTTAGGGCATTTACTAATGTCCTTTACTTGTACTCTTATATGTGCTTGTGGCCCTCGTGCCAATCTTGCTTGTTTACAATTATATGTGTATATGGGCATTTAAACATGACTTATATGCTTGATTTTCTAGTTTGAGTGACATATGCCCATATCCTTTATTTTCATGGCCCTTTGGCCTATTTTGTATGCTTCTTGCTTCTTACTTTGCATGTTTGTTTGTTTATTTTCTTCTTAGTTCTTTGCAATGCCATGATCCACATCATGCATTATCTTTCCTTCTTAGATGCCATGATGGACATCATACTCCATCCCTCCTTGAAAACTAACCAAATTTCTAGTTTCAATTTAGTATACTACACATGTTATTACATTGTTACATCTATATAGGCATACCCCTATTGATCTAACAATCTCCAATACAAACTATGCTATATCTTGAGACATATTTTGGATTATTATTATTATTATATCATGTATTTCATAGCATAACACACTTACAGAGCTCTTTTTTTTAGGGTAGTGATTACAAGGTCTTCATTCCTACCCTCAAAAGAGGGGGAAATAAATAGGGGTTGTGTCATAGAGATTAGAGCCCTCTATCGGTCAAAATTTGTTTTCAAAACACTCATAATAGCAATCAAAATTCATAACACATAGAATAGACCAAAACAATAGTGATAAATATAGAATAGTCATAAAAAATAGTAAAGGATAAGATCACCCCATTTAGGATACAACACTGAACAACAAAGTGTCCACTTTTTAGCACTCTTGTCCAAATAGCCAAAAACCTAGAATTTTTTAAAATAGACAAAAAGGTAAGTTCAAATTATAGTTTTGTCAGCTATAGTCTAGTTTAAATTAGGTATTTTAAATATAGTTTTACTTAGATTATCCAGATATATGGGGCATCATGTAAGGCATGATGGCTCTCACTTCTAGTTCAGATTGGGTAGTTTTAGTATAGTTTTACTCATATTATCTAGATATAAGGGGCATATTGCATGGCATGATGACTCTCACTTCCAATTTTAGATTAGGCAGTTGGTATAACTTCTAGATCAAAATCCATGTTACAGACACTAGTGATTAGGGGCAATGTGCATGACACATTTTCCTTCTTTTATTTCTAGTTCATTATATTACCTAAGAATTCTTAGCAGTTGCATGCCTTATTCTATTTGCAGGTGGTTGGCATCATTCTGGAGTGGCTTTCATATAAGCCTAGTTCTCAATTTTAGAGTGGATTTCATACAAGCCTAATCTCCACCTTTGAGAGTGGCCAAGATTGGCCTAGTTCTTAGTACACATTTAGCTATCCATGCCACATTATCAGATTATAGAGCATTCATGGGCTTCATGAGAAATCTCATATGACGCACATTCAAATTGGTATCAGTTCATAGTTCATACTTAGTGGGTAATGATGGATCTAAAAGACTAGTTAGATTTTGTATTCTTGAGCTACCTACTTAGAGGGATTTGACACATAATCTAAACTTATATTAACACATGCATGATCACATAGCTTCACTACATAGTGGGAGATAATGGATCCAAATGGCTAGCCTTTATATTCTTGAGCCACCCTTGGGGAATTGAGCACTCAACTTTATTCATGATATTACTCTTAGTACAACACATACCCAACATCACTCAACATGACTCAACATTATAATAGGTTTTATATTAGTTCATGCACTTGGTGAGGTGTATTCATTCCTTTCTCTTCCTCTCTCTTTTACCTAGCCTTTATACGTTCTTATTTTGAACATAGTGTGTTTAATAAGAATTGATCTACTCCTTGTTTTCTCTTACAGATTTATGCTTCACATTGTGCTCTCTTTATGCACATTCAACATCACACATCCTTAGGGGCTTCACCCTTATAGGTAAGTTCAGGTATGCTTTCTATTTTTACTTTATCCTAGTATTTCAGTTTATTGCAACACTAGAATAAGGGGGGGAAATGCAATCATATAAAATGCCCAAAATGGTAGTTTGAGTGTGGCTTGTGACACCCCATCTATAGGTCCTTTTTGTATGCTCTTACGACCCTTATAGACAACTTTTTTCTCATTAACATTCATATAAAACCTTCTAAATGATCATTCCACCTTAGCCAAACAATATTCCTCATGTCAATCATATTCCCTTAGGTCCCAAGCGTATAGGACAAGAGCACCCCATTTGGAATATAATGTCAGACACCAAAGTGTCCCATTTTTTATGGTCCTATCCACTTGCATTTTGAGCCCCAATGATCATTTTCATCTAATCCTTATCCTTAATTAGGTTGGCATAGTACGAATAAATCTAACCCATGACCAATTGTTCCCTATAAAATCCCACTCAAAGCTCATTTACAAAGGAGGTGACAAAACTTACAAAGAAAATAAGAATACAAATAAATCATTAAGGTAAACTTCCCCAATCTTTGCACACAGTCATTCAACATAGCTACAAACATACTTAAATCCTCATACTAGTCCCTAGCCACCTCAAACACTATAAATTTGGCATTTGCTAATCACACTATTGCACAAAGCACACTAGGTGGGAGAACTACATATGGCTTGATCCCTCTTTAAAGTATTGGTATGTAGGCAACATGCCCATATAAGGGGTATGGATTGCACGTTCAGTACATCTTACACACTAGCCCCCCTCTTTCTTAAGTGACTCAAATATCATTTTATCAAGCATGATGGAAGGTTAGGGTTTGAAGATAAAATTATCTCTACAACAAGTTCCATTGACAACCAACACTTGATTTTTTACAGGCATGCTCACATAGGCACAACACAGCTACCTATAAATTTTCAAGTCTTTGTGATCAGTTTGGATAAGAGTGGTAGGAATGGAAAATAATACTAGACACTAAAGCATCCACTTTTTGGTGGTCTTATCTTTTTGTCGAACGAAATCCAAATTTAGGTTTATGACACCTTCCTAGTCTTGCACAACTATTTTCAACCTCTGTATCAGCAGTCTCAATCTATTTTATAGATAAGTTATATTTCTTCCTATTTTTAGAAAAGTGAAAAAGATAAATAATTGCACAAATTAGGATTGCATTTATTGTTATATTTCATATTGATTTATTATTCTAGAACCTTAACTAAAATAGGAATAAAACTCCATTATTCCTAAATAAGTTAAATCAGTAGGTAAGTGAGGGGAATAAATTATTCATGGTTTTATGGTGAGGTTTATCCCAACCTCACTAAGGTAATGAACCATTTTTTTGTTTTTTTCAATGAATTAAGTTATGCATATATATTAAAAAATAAATTTGATATATTAAAATAAGGAAGTACATCCATATACACACATATCAATCAATTATACTCAATCACAAACCTCACCTACATAGCTTTCCCTTATCAAAATTGAAATATGGTGAAATGGCAACCATTGTTGGTTGTTTAAACAAAATAAATTGTGGTAAATTGGTGGACATAGGGTATGTGTGTGCTAAAATGGTGTCCATAGGGTTTGACATCATGATGAAGATTAGAGTATGACCATACAAGAAAGAAGAGATGGAAATCATTTGAATAGGCACCATTTCACAATAAGATGGTTATAATTACATCCAAAGACAAATCATGAGCCCACTGTATTTTTATTCAAAAGCTCAAATAGGTCCACAACCTTTAATAAATGGTAGTAGAATTTCCAAAATTTTAAAGAGACAAACCCAAAGTGTGTAGTTATAATTGTTCTTGAAGTCCATATTTAAATTTTTATCAAATGAAAATAAAATAAATAATAAAAAAAAGCTTTTCTAGTTGTGGATACTGCTAGGAAATGACAAGAACCCTATGGATACTCCTAGATACATGGGACATATCTAGGAGTATATATAGAACACTTGGAATTTATAGGACATATCGAGGAAGGACTATATAATTATACAAGACCTTATAAAATAGTATTTAGAAACATATGTTTTATTCAATTCTTACATACTATATATTCAACCACATCATATACTAGAGATTTAGATACCTAAATTTATCAAAGCTTACCTAGTGAGAGGATTGATATAAGCTCCAACAATTTTCAACACCATGATTGGTAGGTAAATAAATTAATCCTAATTAAACTACAAAATTTGAAGTATCTAACATAAATTATGAAGACATTTTTAGCATGTGCAAATCTAGTTTGTGTGGATAATGTTGTGTGTATTTTAGTGCCCATTCTATTGTGTGTAATTTAGTGAAAATATAATTTATTTTTTATTAAAAACCAAATTATTATTAACATTAAGAAAGAGGAGTCACAAATGAATCAAACATCTATATATAGTTTGTGTTGGTCATCTTAGGAATGTGTTTTATTAACTTCTACCATAACCTAGTGTAATAAATCCAAACCTAAAGTCACATCCAACTCACATTAAAACATGTACATGGCACCCAAATTTTGAAAGAATAATGTGCACGTGGAATCCAAAAGTTGAGATAATCATGGCCCTCAAATTTTGGAAGAATAATGTGATTGTGGAATTCAAAGGCTGGGAGAATCATGGCACCATACATGTAAGAATTTTTTTTTTGGAAATTCAAAGAAAAATGGCATTAGAAATTTATAAAAAGTGAAAAAAAATATACATAATCTCATACAACAATTGATAAAAAAAAAGGAAAAATTAAAGTAAGGGATTGTTCTAATCTTAAAAACTAGAGTAGTATTCAAGTTTATAGCATATGAACATTGTTTTTATTACTTGCAAAGAAATATTTCACTGATTCTTACTTTGCAACTATAGACTATATATTCATTTTGATGCAATATATTTTAAAAATTTAATTGCATCCATGAGACCTTATTTATTCTATCTATATTAGATAAATCAATTTTCTTGTGGTTCCCATTTCCAAGTTATCATGGTTCTCATAGCATTAAATGAACATTCCAATAATAACACATCTAGTCCATCAATGCAAATCTCTACTTCCAAAGTGCTATATGTGCATATGAACATCTTGTTGTATAATAGTTAGCTTAAATTTTATCAATAAGGAAACATACTATAGGACCACTATATAAATAAATGGCCGCTTCTCAATTTGGATGAAAAAAATATGTTCATTAAAAACAAATTGGTAGGCATTTTGGGGTTGGCAATTAGGTATAAGTAAATCTCAATCATTAGATGAAACAACATTGAGTTTTTTCCCTGACACTATAGACCTTATCAAGTATCAAAACATAGAGGATAAGTAGTTATAATAATATTTGGTATGCTAAATCCTTAGGAACCAAAAATAAATGGTAGTGTCTAGAATTTATAAGAAAGGGTACACTAATTAGAAAGAGTCCTTAAAGTGGTGATAGAATCCACTTAATTATTATGAAATAGTTATAAGTGAAAGAGGAAAATTCACCAGGTCTTAGTGTAGTAAATCCAAACCCATTAAAGTCATATAATACCCTTCACCACTTTGAAACCTAAAGGGTGTGATTACAATTGCTATTTTCAAAGTCTATGATGATGCCATTAAACTCTAATATTTTATGTGTAATGGTGTGCCACATGATGTTGACTGACAAAATAAACTTATTGATGAATCTCCATTTTCAATGAAAGTAAATAGTAGTTTGCAATTCAAACTAGAATCCACTACTTATCATATTTACTACTAGGAAAAAGATAAAAAACAAAGATGATGCCATAAAAACAAAATTATGAATGAAAGATCATATAAATACAAATTATTCAAATAATTACAATGGAGGATCCCTTTCCATTAGAGACCTTGTATTCTACTACAACCTTTTTATATACTACTCCAAACTTTCTATAATTGTTATCTATTTCTAAACTCTCTAATGATTTATAATATTCTAGATTCTCCTCTAGCATCATTGCCATGGGGGAGGATCCATCACATCAGATAGTCTAGATTATTCTTGACATTGATGTCCATCCTTTTAGCATCCTCAACATCTATGATCCCAATGATGGCCATGATTGCTTCCTGATCCTACAATATTTGGTAGACAGGCTACCTCCTACCACATAGCTTGTGTGCAATGTCTTTAATATGATTAAACACCCTCAAGACAAATTTGGGGCCCTCCTCATGCATTGGTGTGTTGTTGAGCATGAGGCTTGGTACTATTTAAAAAATAAATGGGGGCTGGTAGACCCTCTCCTCTAATTGTGGATATTTAATCATGTCTTGGTTTACATGGTCCAACTACCAAACTGGGAATCACCGCATCCTCAAATGTCTAGACTGTTTTATGATGTCAGAGTAAATTTTTTTTCCTTTTCCAACATTAATGGCTAGCCTGTCAACGTTAACTCAGATATTATTTTTTTAGACCACTCACCCATATCTTGTAAAGTAGAATGGACTTTTAGGAGATACAATGTGCCATGTAATCAGTTTTTTTATCAATACTTATATGTTGAATCATGCTAGCACCATCTGACTCATTCACCAGATCTGGTACTTAGACCTATAGCCCCCATATGCCACCAAATATATTGAGTGGTGGAATGAGGCCATTCTTTTCACCACCTCCTTCCTCCCCACCATGGAAAACAAGTTTCCTAAATTTGCAAGCATTCAAAGGAGGATACACTCCAAGAATTCAAATGGGTTTTTGCCTCCTTCCAGACTGATATTTTCAACATATAGCTTCAAATGCTGGATGCTCCCTCAAACACCACCTTAAGGTGATAGATAGTCATGTAACTAGAGGCACCCAACTCTGTACTAGGTTAAATTGGCTCAAAATTGGTGACAAAGCCTCTAAATAATTATTTAAAGAGATGAAAGCCAAGAAAGCTCATGATAAAATTAAATCCATTCAAGTGGATCAATATTAGCTTACTTCCCAGTCTGATATCTCCTTGGCCTTTCTAGAGCATTAAAATCAAGTTTTCCACACCCATCCCTTTAAGGCTAAATGATCCCATGCTCTTTAAAATGGCCTTGAAATAGAGCCTCACAAGCTCAAACCTACATATCAATAGTTATGTGATGCCCCACTCACCTTGTAAGAGCTTATGGAGGCTTTACATTGTATGAGCAATGACAAAGCCACTGGCCTCAATGGATTTCCTTATGAGTTTTACAAAGCCACTTGGGAGTTTACATAACCTGACTTTTTACAAGTCTATAAAGAATCCCTATAGAATCAGTCTCTTGGCCCTATGATTATTGAAGGCAATATCAAATTTATTGCCAAAATCAAACATCCTAAGCTTCTCACTAGTTGGAGGTTGATAACCTTGCTAAATATCTCTTATAAGATTATCAACAAAGCCCTCACAAACTACATCTACCTAATCTTACCTACCATTGTTAAACCATAAAAAATAAATTTTATTAGAGGGAGGTATATCTTGGACAATGTTATTGTAGTTTGGGATGGCATGGCTTGGGTTCATTCTTCTCTTTAGAGAATTATTTTTATAAATCTAGATTTTGAAAAGACTTATGACAAGATTGAGGGGAATTTTATTCTTACCATGCTCAAGGCTCTCAGATTTGGTCCTTATTTTATTGATGTTATGCAGACCTTTCTTCATTATGTCTCTGCCTACCTCACTATTAATGGATATCAAACCCCAAGGATCGAGCTTCAATATTCTATCTGATAAGGGTGTCCCCTTGCTCTAGTGCTCTATGTTATATCCCTTAAAGCCCCAGGATACCTTTTAGCTTTTAAGGCCTCACAGGGGCTTCTTCATATCATTATGTTGCTTGATCACACCTCTTAACTTATCAATGGCCACTTTGTAGATGATACCTTTCTCACGCTTGAAGAGAAAGAGGACACTTTTAGTGAGGCTATGCAGTGCCTAGATACCTTTTATCTGGCTTCAAGCTCTAGCCTTCAATGGAGGAAAACCTAGTGCTTTCAATAAAGCATAATGTAGATACCTGAATGGATTAAATTTTTTAATTGGAAGTGGATCATTTGGGTCAAATAATTTAAGTTCTTAGGCATCTCCTTCTCTTTTGACAGTTTACCTTCTAAGCTTTGGCAATATGTCCTTAATATGATTGAAAATAAAATTGAATATTAGATCACCAAACCCCTCTCTCTAGAGGGAAAATTCTAGATTTGCACCAAGATTTTGGTGGCCACTCATGTTTACTAGTCCTCTTACAGGCCCCCTATAAAGACTCTTATGATAATCTAGCCTAGCTTCTCCTAGATTTCCTCTAGGCCAATTTTAAAAAGGCCTAGGGTTTTCATTGGGTGGCATGGGATATTTGTTGTTTTACTCATGATAAATGTGGCATGGGCATAATTGACAATTATGAATAAAGTATAGCCTTATGGTTAAATGGGTTGTTTGGGATATTGAGGGTAATGAGTCTTAGAGAATCCTCCTCTACCATTGTATGTCTTTGGGTTCTCCCTATGGAAAAACTAGTTGGAAGGATATTGGCTTTAAATCCCTTCTCATCACTAATGTGCCTATTAAGATTATAGGATCCTTTATTGTCAAAAATATTTGGAAGGATTTTGAAGAAGTCAAACCCCACTTGAAGTGGGTAGGGGATGGATTTCACATACGGTTATCTTTTAATGATCATAGTTTATGGTGATCACCTATTATCTCTAGCTCTTCTATTTCCTTGGCTGAATTACCTAGTGTTAAAACATTATGATTATTTTTTGAAGGGATTCACACTATTCTTGATTTGGTTACTTCTAGAGACTAGATCCCGTAGCCTGATTTGGAAAGCAAATTCCAATTAAATAATGCTAACTTACCTTCCATCCTTCATATTTAGGAATTACTTCTTGATGTTATGATCTATAAGCTTGTTCTTCAGCCTCCTAAGGCATGGTGGAAAGATTGGAGGTGGAATTTTGATATACATTTCAAAGCCTACACTCCTAGGCTTCTTTATCAGGTGATGAGTCCTTTCTTCCCAAATTTCAACAAGCTCAACAAATGTTGGGGCCTACAGTCCTCTCCTAGGACTTGGCTTGCCCATTTGGAACATGTGTGGCACCCTGGCTTGGAGCCCAAGTTGGCTCATTTTATTTCATGTTTAATCTACCAAGGGCTCCCCCTCAATGAGAGGCTAGTCTACCTCCACATTCCCTATCCTTTTTGTCCAACTTACAAGTGGCCTGAATTTTTCAAGCATCTATTATGGTTATGTCCTAAAACTCAATCTACATGGTGATGGATTCACTCCCTATTTCAACCCTTTCATCTTGAGCCCTTCTCTTGGTTGTAGGTGATTTTTGGGGACTATTCAAATTGGCCAGCTTTTATTGCTTTTCTATGGAAATTTTTTCATGCTATTATCCTCTTTTAACTTTGGAAAGCTAGAAATAATGTTATTTTTAATCATGAGGACTGTGAAATCTCATTTTATATTAATGAAAAGGTTGTTTTTATTTCTTTGGTTGACTTGCAGATCCAAGCTCAATTGGAGAAGATGGTGTTAGACCTATACCACCTACAAGAGATATTTGAACACTAGGGGAATGCCCCATGCACTAGGAGTAGATTTCCACTAGATAGTCCCCTTTGTGAGACCCTACCACCTCCTCTTAGAAGATGCAAAAGTAGAAGTTGGTCTCGTAGTAGGGGCCACTTCTCACCTCACCCTCCCACAAGGGGTGGTTATATTTCTTATGGGAAATATGATGTTCTTGCACAACAGTCCCTGATGAGTGTTTTTATTCCTACTTATCCTACAAATGGTTGGCTAATCTCTATACATGATGACCCCTTGGATGGCTAGACTGCTTCAAAAGTATAGAACATGGAACTGCCTATTTGTTCAATGCTTCCTAAGGATGAGTGATGGCCTGTGCTTAAAAATATATTTGGTTATCTATAGTTGCTCTTATTGTGTTGTGTCTAGCTGTTTGTTAATGTTTTGAGTCAGTTTATTTATGCCAACATGGAGTTTGGGTCATGATTTTTCTAGCCATGTTACTATGTAACCTTCTATATTATATTTTGATTTTTTAATATAATATGAGGCATTTCAATAGTAATATTAAAAACCTTCTATTTTCTCAACTCAACTACACCATTTTAGATCAAATTCTTCTAGACAAATTAATTATGCAAAATATGGAACCACATCTAACTTTGCACTGAAACCATTAGACATCCTCATTCCTCCAATTTATAAAGTTTTATGAAATTGAATTTGAAATTTTAGTTTTTCCTTTTAGAATTAAAGGGATTATTGAAAATTTGGAGAGATTTTTTAAATTGTGCTCCAATCATATATTTATTGAAAAAGGGTGAGCCCTAATATTTTTTTTTGACACATTGATTGTAATGGAGTTGAAAGTGTAATAGTTGTGTATAAATACTCAAGAATATGAAATTGGTGAAGTTAGATCTTATGTTAAATGATTGATTTTATATTCATATTATGTTTCAAAAATTGGCATAAGTGGTTATATAATACATTAGTGATGGTTATATATACACTAATACTTTATCAATGAATGCTGATTTTTTTTACAACTTGTCACCTTAAATGAATTTTCAATTACATATCCTTGATTTTAGTGTTTGAAAATATATTCACTTTTAAATTTCATATATTTTTACATCTATTCTTTTTATATGTTAATATATCATTACAGACTTAAAAAACTAGTCATTATGTAAATCTTGCCACTGCGCAACGTGAGCCTTAGAGATTGACCTCTTCATATGCTCCATCCCCCATAGAATAGAGTAGGATGAAGAAAATGAAGGTTTAGTCTAAATTTTCTTGCTCAGACTAACCAAAAATACCATGAAAGCATTTATTTCCCTAAGTTGGGTGATGATGGAGATGTTGTCGATGAACATACTATCAGAGATGTTGTTGACAAGCCTGTCATTATTATTGGGAATGCCCTATTTGGCCTACAAAAAGGCTTATTTTTCTCTAAAAACACTAATAAGGTTGCTCCTTTAACTCTTTTCTCTTCCAAACCAAGATGCACATGTCATTCTCTTGGGGGCATCCATTTTACCAATGGGGATGTTGTGTCATATGCTGCAATGGTGTCTACTCAGCATGCTTCTCCCCCTCTTGGTTCATCTCCTCCTTTGGTGTCACCCAATTAGGAATGATTTTGGACTAAGGCATTTGGGTTTGTGGTTGAATTGATAGGGACATAAACTATGGTGGTGCCCATGTATAGCTCACATGTTGAACTTCACCTTTTTGTTCAGCTCGACCATGTTATTGATTCTTTAGATAGGCCCTTTGGAGACCGTCTTTTGGTCATTCCTTTTTCCTCTCCCTTTTGTAGACCCCTTCCTCTAGAGGCAGACTTAGTGGTTGGAGATCACATGACTCATTGAGTGTATCCTAATTGCAAGAATGCCCTCAACCCATATCACCATTATTCTAATTTATGCAAATCATGAATCCCCTTAGTATTTGACTTTGTTGCTCCTTTTTTGGTGGATGCATCCTATTTTTCCTCTTTAGCCTAATTGTGGATCTTCAGATTGGTGACATTAGGATTTGGGTTGCCACATCAATTACTAAGCTAGTTTTCCTTGATCCTTCCTTGCTGGGAGTGGAAGCTAACATATGCAACAAATCTCTGATAGGAAAATGTGTGGGGTCATTTGCTTCCCTCTTAGCTCTCTCAAATTGGGCCTCTAAGGAATAGCATTTTATTGGTTCCCCTTCCTTCTCTTGGTTGAGTGGTGGCTTCTTCCTGGTGGAATTTCAGAGCCCTTCTAGCCATGACTTTGTATGGAACTCTGGTTCATGGTTCTTTAACTATTTCAGTCTTTTTTTCTACCCTTGGGTCCCTTTATTCTTGTTGGATTTGATTCAACTCAATACCATTTCGATGTGGCTTCAACAACATTCTCTCCCTCAAGTGATGAGGAATGTGTGGTTCCAAGAATATGAATGGAACCACTAGTGTTTGGCAGGGGGGTACATAGGGTACTTAAACAAATAATTAGGAGGCTAAAAGGCTCAAGGCTTCTATGGGCTATAAGAGATCTATAATGGCTATCTGGTTTGTCAGCTTGCACCAAGCTATAGATAGACTTGTAAACCAGGTTAGGGATAACATGATCACATGCACAAAGGATGCATGCATATCTAGTGGGTATAACCACAATAAAGCAAGTAGCTAAGACTAGAAAACTATTTGCATATAAATTGTGGAAATGACAATGTTGAATAAAGAGAGCTAACAAGTAATGTGCAAACTTAGAAGAAAAGGCACTTTTAGGCCAAATGAAAGACATTTTAAGAAGTAAAGACATTTTCAAGCAAGGGTTCAAGAGCATGCCTAATCTAAGTTTGAGCTAACTCTTACTTTCAACACTATTGTTTCCTAATAATGCAAATTTTCAGTTTAGAAAGAGAGTAGATTGTTTATACAAATTGTATAGACTATTTTGAGCATTTAGGATTCTATTATGTAATAAGAAATTTTTCTAGTACAATCATGACATATAATGGAAGATATTTCAAGAAATGAAGATATTCTTAACCACATAAAAATGCAAGAAACTTAAAAAATTATCCTAGATAATGCCCTAAACAAGCTAAATCACTAAAATAATCAAACCCTAACATGTATACTATTGCAAACAAACAATAATTTCACCTTCCATAGTAAAGTGCCCTCATATCAAACTCAAAAGAAGTGTGCATACTTTATACCAACTGATTATCCAAGCTAAGAAGCAAAAGAGGAAGAGGATCACGCAGTGGGTGAGCTGAGTCCAGACCAAGAGCTAAAAGATATGGAAGATGTGAACGAGAATCTACCAACTGAGAGAGAGCTAATGTAAGGAACATAAGAATAGGTGCAATGGAGTCTTGAGGGAGCTGGGATCAACCCACAAGCTTCAAGAACACTATAGAGAGCAATGTGAGTCACCAAGATAAGCTGTAGTATAGTAGGACATCCCTTGTTACAATAAAAGCTAAGTGTGCCAAGCAAGAACCAGTTGAGATTCAAAAAGGCAACCAAGATTTGAGTGTGATGATCAAGTGGGAAGATTAGAGCAATTATGTAGGAGAGAGAGGCTCAAATGAATGATAAAATGACATATATCTCAACCCTAATATGCCAAAAGGCCAAAAAATCATTGTTTCTAGATATTTGGGCCCAAACAAGGACCTTTTTTGCATGTTCAGCCTGGGCCATGGCCTAAGCTGAAAATTTTGTGAAGGAAACATGTGGCCTAGGCCGTGAGTTTCCTCCCTAAGCCATGACTTGGGTCAAATGGCCACTCTAAGTGGTCAACAAAACTCTGAAAGGGCCCTGAGAGGCGTCTAGAGGACCTGTCTGGTGCACAAAAGGTCAGAGATGTGGTAAGGATGTATAGGGGATCGATGTATGATGTAGGAAAGGTCAAAGCGAGTGGTAGATGCCTCAAATCAGGATAACCAGGGTTGGTAGTCTACATGTGAGTCGATGTGTAATCATAGGGACGAGTAGGGTAATGAGAAGTACGATTACAGAATGAGTGCTTCATCAAACTCTTGGTGGACAAAGTCAGAATCTTTGTGAAGATTGATGCTACATCCTAGAGTCTTAGCTTAGTGTGTGTTTATGCTTTCATTGATCTTTCCAAACTGCTCTCCTTCTCGGTTGATCTGATTTCCTTGCGAGGATCTTGGACTCAATATCTCAATTATGAAGGTCTCCCCTTCCACTGCTTCCATTTTCACCTCTCGGGTCATTGCCTTGCTGGGTGTCCCTCCAAGCCTCGTCGGTGTCCTCTGCAAGTCTGGAAGCAGAAGGATGGTGTACCTGACCCAAATTTCAAGTGGTTTAATCACGATACATTTTACCAATTCCCTTTTTCCCACATGTTGGAGCTGATGGGTGTTGTTGTGAGATGTCCTAGGACTGCAACCCTTGCCCCCCTAGCCTCCCCCCCACATTGTTGAGGTCCCTCCACCATCACCCTGGATCTTCCCCTCATTGGAATCCCCCTTGCAGGAGAATTTGACTACCCGATCAACTGCTCCTCAAGGAGTCCCTTCTTGGGTTTCCCCTACTAGGTCTTCTAAGCGTCATGCGGATGTTGGTGTCTCTTTGAAGAAGAAAAGATGCAGATCGGAGGTGGAGCTATTAAGGGTAGAAGCGCACTCTCTCATCTCCAATAGCTGTTAATGTACCTTGGAAGACCTCCTTTCTAAGCGAGGGAGACGTGCGGTTCCTACTTGTGCTCTGGTGGATGGTTAGCAAGGCTTTGCTTTGAGTGTTGTGTTTTTGCCCTCTTTTCGGCGTTCTTTTGGTTTTTCTCATTTGTTTTATTGTATTATTGTGGTATTCTTTGCTTCGAATAGTGATTCTCGTTTCTATTGGAAGGCAATGCCTTGGTGTTACTTGTCTTTTATCTTCTTTCTATTTGATTTGGGGAATAGGCCCCCGATTGTATCTCATGTCAGTTCATAACTCCAATAAAAACAATTTATCCAATCAAATTAAAAATAATATTAATAATACATTTGTATATAAAAACATAAATAAATAAATAAATTTATTATTTAAATTAAAAAATTATATATACATATAAATATACTCAATCAATAGACCACACCTTTAAATAATTAAAGGTACTCAGCTTATGGGGCCTTTCCCGATGATGAAGAGCATATCTCGTGTCATCCGGAGCATATCTTCGTGCATTTTGTCTTTTAAGACATACGCTTTACGACCAGCGAAAGTTCGTAAATATTTTTAAATTGCTAAAGTTTGTATATATTAAAAACACATGTGATCAACGTTTAAGTTGGCACTAATTTCCAAAGTTATTCAGAGATGTACCAGGAAAAGGAAAGTATTTGCCAGAGAAATGTCGAGAAAGTTTTTGCCCGAGAAAAGTCTAGAAAGTTATATGATATTTGAGGGTATCTGGGTAATTTCTGTAGGGATGCCAAGCAAGCGGTCTAGGCTCATTCAGAGCATGTCTCGTCTCATATCTGACTGTACTAAATATGGCGGATTCCCTGAAGGCTGTTTGAGCCCGACTTCCCCACTGGATGTGAAAAGTTTCACGACATATTCTAGTGAATGTGGAGGCGTAGCCCTTGGGCTTCTTGTAGCTCTTGATCATAAGCAAAACCAGGCCTTGTCCGTTGTCTCTGCCATGAAATCTGGGAGACGTGAGGATGATGGTGGAAAATTACGCAGATATAAACCAGCGGGGTTTGACGATTCTGGGCCCTCAGCTTTATCCACGTTTGAACCTGCCAATTTTCTGTATGCATGTTATCTGTGCAGGCGTAGATTGTCCCACGGAAAGGATATATACATGTACAGGTAAGATCTAGTGTTATTATTGGATAAGGTATATACAATAAATGTAAACATATAATGTACTGTATGTTGATTGCAGAGGTGACAAGGCATTTTGCAGCGAGGAATGCAGATACCACCAGATTGTGAGTGATGAAAGGAAAGAGCGCTGCCCATCTTCTGCTTCCGCTTTCTCTTCCTCTTCTTATGTTTCTTCCTCACCCATGTTCACTATTGTGAGTGAGTTATGAGAGAAAAGAGGACTGCCCATCTTCTCCTTCCGCTTCCTATGTTTCCTCTTCTTCCCTTTCACCACCAGTGCTTTTACTACTTACTGCCTTGTACAAGTAGCGAAAGTGGTGGTGGTAGATTTTCATTGTATTTGTGAGTTATGAGAGATAAAGGGCTATCTATTTTTTTTTTTTTTAAACTTTGCAAATATGGGTGTTGCACAAATATGGGTGTTACACTTAAACTAGGACTTTACATTTGTATGTTGGGATGTTTTATTATTGAACGACCAGCTCAAATGTTTTTCGTTATTAAGATTATTAAAGTTTTTTTTCATTTTTTTTTTTTTGGTGGGGGTGAGGGGGAGCTAAGATTTCTCTTATTTTTTCAGAATGTGGTTTATTTTCTCATTATTGAGGTGCTTTAATACTATTATATTGAACTATTGGTTCCATCTCTTATATTATTCAAAGTTTTTGGTACTAACAAGTCTCAGTTCTTTTGTAATATACTATTTTGAGTAACCCTGCATTTTCCCATTTACATGCTAAAGTACTCTACCATTCAAAAGAAAGAAAGAAATATTATTAATGTCGATAACTTATCAAAGTAGATCAATGAGTAGAAAAATATAAAAAACAATAGTAGCAATGACGAATGATTATAAGCATATCTAGAAAATATATATTTTAAACCTAATATTGATTAATCTATCACCCACAAAAATAGGTGAGAAGCCCAAAAA
Source organism: Torreya grandis (assembly GCA_037957365.1). Taxonomy (NCBI): domain Eukaryota; kingdom Viridiplantae; phylum Streptophyta; class Pinopsida; order Cupressales; family Taxaceae; genus Torreya; species Torreya grandis. The sequence goes on along the minus strand of JARHVA010000100.1, from coordinate 1,674,908 downwards.
AATTACTGGAAACATCTTTGATCATTTTGTATTTACGTTATATTTATTTATTGGATTATTAACTTGATTGATGTCTCCTAAGGCAATGCTAAAGAATATTAGCTAGCTGAGGGATGATCCAAACTAAAGGAAGACAAATATTTTATCTTTAGTATATGTATATTATTCCTCTAAACACCTAATGTTACCAAACCCTTAGTAAATCCAATTGAGCTAGTGAGATAAGTTTGCTAAGTATGCTTGTATTTCACATGCATTGTAACTATGCTTACCTTGTGTTGATGGAAAATTTGAAGTGTTTTTTCCAAGAACTCAAACTAGTGTGTGATTAGTATAGAAGCCATTATGTCTCTTAAGTATCTTAGAATTATCTTCATCACATATAGAATAATTTCCTTGTCTCTTATTATCATGTGTGTGATGAGAAAAGGAGGTTATCAACCACATTAGCTTAGACTATCCTTGAAAAGTTTCTCATCTAAGAGTTATCATGTCTTGAAGGAGGAAAGCCAAACATCTATGGTTGGGATAATAAAAAAATATATCTAAGTTATCTCCAATATATCTATAGAGACATAATGCTTTCCTCAAATTACATAGTATATATGATACTAAAAATAAAGATCTTTATTTCCAATCTCAAAGAGTGTACATAAAAACCATAAACCATATTCACGATAAATATAGTAGTTAGCCTCAACCCTTAAATAATAGAATCGTAACTTTAAATAATGAGAACAATGCTGATATATGTAGATTTGGATGAATAATACTGCCATCCATAATTTTAAGAAAGTTCCATGTATAGAATATTGACTTGGGACCAAGTGGTTCAAAAGGAAGTCCACATAACCTAGATGAATATATAGTAGATATCATATTTATCAATACAATTTATTTCAATATTTATAAGAAATAGATGGCTTGGAGTGTCTAAGGAGTATTGGAAAGGAGGAAGATGACATAAAAAATCCCAATAGATCGTAATAATGTATCAACCTCTAAGCACAAACACCTTTTTCCTCTCAATGTAATTTATGAAGGATGTTCCATAAAGCGATCCATGAAGAGTAAATCTTCAAATAGGAACATCCATATCTTCATAATATTGAGTCACTACAATACCGAATCCTTTGCAAGTAGGAGGTAATCCTGAAAGTAGTCTCGAGATGAAGTATATGAGCCCTGAACTTAGTGTGTAAAATAATATATAGAACTTTCCATTTACATTAAATAATTCATTGAAGCATGAGAATTCAAATGATCTTAATATGTGCTCAATCAACCTCACCCAAATGAGGGCCTCAAACCTTAGATCCTAATAGTGTTGTGAGCTCACAAGTGAGTTAAAAAGTTTCATCTTAAGAGGGTTGTCTTTAAAATTAATTTAAAAGTGTTTCCTTTCCAAATAAACCAATGAAGAGTATCCCTTAGAAATATGTGAATGAGTAGCAAATTTGAAATTAAAATAGGGTATAGAAAATTGGACACCCAAATAAGTATAAGACATCACAATTTTAATAGTTTTTCCTTAGAAATAGAAATGTAGATGAGCCACTTAATCTTTAATAGCGTTCAAAATCATAACCTAAGTCTTACTTAGGTTAACCATAATTTAATCCATGTCAAATAAAGGAATCAAGTTTCCATTAAATGCCATCAAGGTCAGATGCAAAAAGAACCATATCATTCAAAAAAATAAGAAAAGCTATAAAAACATAATGTAGAGTACACTTATCTTTGTCATGTGTTGTCTCAAGAAATAATTGCTTCATCTCACTAATATGTGTGTGTGTGTGTGTGTGTTTAACACTTATATGTTTAACCTAAATTGAGATTGGTCAATATAGTATAGGGTTAAGAATATAGAAATGAAAAAGCACAAGGGTGATAAATAGATCTATACCAAGTCAATTAATTGTAAACTCGGATAAACAATAGCCTGAATTTATAATATTGAAATATGTTAAAAATAAAAAGTACAAATATTGATTGATATTACAATAAATAGTAAATAAGAGTACTTAGTTGGTTGTGCATACAGATGTGATATAGAATAAGTTGTAGATAGACTAGATCTAGATTCTAGAACAATCATCAAATTCTAGAAATGTATACTTTATGGACTTGAACACTTGCATTGGATCTGGACAATTACATAACACTGGTATTTGAGATAGACAAAGGTGTATAGTATAAAATATTGACTGCATATGGATGCAACCACTTGGAACCATCTGGGTTTTCTTTTACCTTTACTATGATGTGTTCAAGTCTCATAATAGGATGCCACTCTTTTTCAAATGATCAAACCGTAACTTTCTCACCCTTAGATTGACCATTTAAAAAATGGGTTAGTGGGCACACGATGTCAAGCTACCCCAAAGACCCCTCTATCAATTAGAATTGCCTACATATCAAATACTCTGAAGAGGGCCTCAAACTTATGTAATTCTTCCCTACATATTGGCTTGTGTGTGCATAAGGATGCAATATGTGATAAACAAGTACATAAAGTGAACGATCTTGTAACTTAGAAAATATGTCTCATGGAATGTTCCTTTAGTACTTCAGACCTATATAAGGATTGTTTCTATGATTGATATTGAAATAGGAAATAATAGGTAAGCATTGCTCACTTGAATTCTTTATGGAATGCCTTTGGTAAGTTTCCTTATGAGTTGCTAGGTCTGTGCTAGGTGACAAATGAATGAGGATTGATCATGCATATATACCAATGATTTCAAGAAATATCTTGCATTAAAATCACTTAGTTCAACCATAAGGACATGTTACACTTGTAAATTTTATGAATTTAGGGAATTGAACACTTAGTTTGACACAAGACACTTGTGTTGATGTAGGTATCTTGCTGGGATGCAAGTGTTTGGGAAGTTGGAAAAAAAGTAAAGGTCCAAAAATTATAGAGGATGATAATAATCAAGGTTATAACATTTTGCATAGTATAAAAGGCCTGGTCATCATAATAAATTATGGTTAGACTAAGAGATAAACAATAGGTAAAAGAGATAGCAGATGCAAGCTTTTTAGTAGTGGGAAGGTCTAGGAACTAAAGGGTTAAACCATGATAAATACTTACCAAATATACAAGACTAAGGTGTTATATACTTTAGATTTAGTATCTACATTCCCCCCATTTAATTTAATAATGAAATTGTTAGTTTAAAGGAAAGAAATGCATACCTAGGTGTGTATAACACACCTTACCTTTCTGTGAGTTTGACTTGAGTGCTTTGTTGGTGGATAACCTGTAACCAAAAACATGTTTTAGTATATAATCAATGCATATAATATTAAATTGAAAGCATTTGAAATGTTTGGAAGTAAAGAGAACAATGTTAGCAGTATACATGTGTATCAATACAATTGTGTTGCCTTTTTTGTAATTTGATTTGAAAATATGTTTCATTATGAAACTTTGAAACTGAGATTAGGTTAAATGTAAAAATTTCAAAGTGCATATTCATATAAATAGTGGAGGATAGCTTACGTTCAACCTTGGAAAAAAGGTGAGTTGTCACCTGACAGTTGAGGTTTACTCAATCGTGAAACATAATCATACTTATAACCTAGTGAGTGTCAGTGATCCTAGTCAAATCACACTATAAAACTAGTGAAGGTGCATGATTTGATCACTCCATATCATAAAATTGGTAATATTGAGTGATTTAATCACCTCAACCTTATCGGAAGAGAAACAACTAATGTAGTAGATTGACTCTATAATAGTATGTAAAAGTCTATTCTAGTGTACGCTAAATTCCACAAGAGTATTTAAAATATGAAAGTTGATTTGATTTTGATATTTAAGCTTTTCTTTTGCATGGCATATGCACCTCATATAATTTTTGAGATAAAATATAGGTATAAAATGGTACCAATTTATACAATGTTGGCACAAATATGCATGTGAATATATACATGTGTAATTTTGCCAATTTGCAATTTTTTAAGTGTGGAAGATTTTGGAGTGGGTCATTATTGGTAGAAGAACACAGATTATTAAGCTGTGAAAGATATTTGTCCTATATTTGTGTGTTATGCACTCATTTTATTATTGTATAAGTCTATTTTATCATATCTTCATGACTTGTAATAGGTTAGAATCTAAAAAGACTCCATTTTTGGCACCAAGTATGAGAAGATGAATAATCATAGACTAGAAATGTCTATATATACTTTCATTTATAAGAAGAAGAAGGTTTCAATTTTTTTATAAGAAATCAATAGATATTTTTTAGTTATGGTTACTTGTGTAATTTCTTATTATGTTCCTTGCATGCATTCTTGTGTCTAATGTTTTGGTTAATTTCTATTTAACTATTATGAATGAATTATTTTAGTCTATACAATACTAGTTGTTCTTAATTCCTTAATAACATAAGATAATTAATAGTTCTTATGTTTCTATCATCTGAATCCCTATCTTTATATAATAAACTATTATATGAACATGAAGTATCTCACAACTATCCTCATCCTTAGCATGTTCTGATGCTTCAGGAACCTCTACTAATAATGGTGCAGTGAGTGTGGAACACTCTTTTTAGAGATAATTATGCTAAGATGGTTACTAGGGAAGAGAGATATTAAGATATGGTTAGACTAAAGGATATGTAATTTTGTAGAAGAAGAATAAAAAAGGAATGATCTTACCATTTAGGAGATCATTCGAGAGAATATTTATGGAGAAATTTATGAAATTTTATAGTGTAGATTGCATGAATTGTTAGCTAACTAGTTAACACGGTTAGAATATTATTGCTTTGACCCAAGTATGCAAGAAAATATAATCTAGACTGAAGAGAAGATAAATCAGTTGCATAGATTAGAAATTGACTGGATAAAACCAATAAATGATTGGGTTGTTACTACAGTAGACATATATATAATTGAGTTTACTGTATAAATATATGCAACTTTTAAAGCTGAGGACTTGTTTATTTGAGGTATTTGAGTGAAATATTTTGCAGTGACTACCTATCCTTATGAAGATGTTGGTTGTGGACAAGGTCATAGTGCCTACTCCAACCTATATGTATTAGTCACTTTGAGTGTATGGGGGTGTGTGAAATAGGACCATGAATAATGATTAGATGAGTAGATAAGGCTTGAACCTAAATCCATAATGGAGACACGAGGGAAGAAGAATCAAAATAAGAATTTGGATTTAGAATGTGAGCTACAATAGTAGAATAGATGGAGTAAATAGAAAAATACCCAAGTAGCTATGAGTAGAGTTAAGAGTCATAGTAAAATAGATGAAGAATGAGTAAGAAGACATGATAAATGAGAAGAATAATGAAGGATGAATAAAGACAAGATGAAATAAGAAAATGAATGTCGACAGAAAGAAAGAAGTGACAAAGAACGAAAGGAAGAAGAGATGTTTGAAGATGAAGGAGAGAATAGTGTAGAGGTAGATCAGTTATATGATAAATATAGTGTACAACTAAAATAATGGGTATTATCATAAGAATAACATTAATTATTAATTAAAGGAGTAAAAAAAATTCATATATTAATCATAAGTTCAAGCTAGAAGGAGAAGAAGTCACAGAAAGGAATCATTCACCAAAAGAGCACACATCCCGACAACCCAATTTGTTATATCTTAGTAGAAGTTTTCAACTATAAGAACATGTAAATAATAGTTAAGAAGGTCCATTTTTAGAATAAGTGCATCGTTGGGGTAATAAAATTGAAACACCCTCAATTTTTAAGGCTTTGAAGGCCATAAGGTCTGTTGAAACCAAGCAGAGAAAAGTAGGAAACACAGAAAAATAGAGTACACAAATTAACTCTCTTAGTGCGTAGGTAAATCTTGCAGTGCACAAGTAGGATCACATAGAATGCAAACTCCTAATATTTTAGTTTTAAAATAGATCCCCTCAACACCATTTTATAATATAGGTGTTGTAGGAACATTTATCAACTTGGTGACATATGATGGGTCTATGGGCCATGAGCAGTATTTACTAACATGTGAGATGAGATGAAAGGCTAAGGGTATTACCGATGAGGATATAAAAAATGTAAATAAATAAGGTTACTAAATGAAAGATAATTTGAGTTTATGTACCATAGATAAACTGATCAGGAAAGTCTAAAGTAGGTTAAGGAGTGCCTCATCACATAATTCAAAATAAAAAAATTTACAAGTTAGACCATTCAAAACCTAAAGGATATTAGGTAGAAGGTAGGAGAATTATATTATAATTATGATCTCAAGTTATCAAATGTTATGAATAAGATAAAATTTACCTTGGTAGATAAAGATAAAGTTACATGGTTTATCAAAAGATTGCATTCCATGATCAAGTTTGGTATAGCGTAGACCCAATATGCTACTAAGATAGATGTTAGAGATGATTCTCTTTAGGTGGAACAAATTTAAGATTATGGGGAAGCTCCCATAATGAGTTCTAAGATTGAAATGCGTCCCTAGATTTTATGAAGAGGATGGAAAAATGATTATCCTAAGATCAAGATAGATTTCTTTGAAATTTGTAGAGTAGTAGGGCATGCAATAATGCAGTGTTATCTTCTTCAACAATATGTCAAAATCCCATAGAGTTTGTATTATATATTTTTTAAGTTTCACAATAATGATGAAAATAATTGTAGGGCTTTATAGGATATCAAATAAGATATCAAAAAAAATGTATTTACCATCACTATGCAGTAAGTGTCCTTAGTAAAGTAGATGATTTCAGGCCCAAAAGGTTAATAAAGGTTGTGCAAACCAAGTAGGTATGCAATGGGTTCCTAGTTTATCTCAATACCATCCTTAAGGTTTGACTGGATGGACCCTACCTTCGTCAAATTAGACATCACCATCACTGTAATACTAGTACATAATACCTTAGAATATGGTAATGATGCAATAACAACAAACTAGTTAGACCCAACTAGTTGCACAACAACAATTTGGGATTGGAGATAATACCAAACAACATCATCATTAGAACATAATACAACAAAAATAAAGGTATAGAGGAGGTTATCAGTCGAACAAAAGAGGATCGAGGGGTGGATATAAAGGGGGTTACTAAGGTGGTAGAAGAAATAATTACCAACACTCTCCTTTTCAATTTTACTTGTGTGGAGAGTATAATCATGTGCAACATAATTTCCATTTGAATCCCCAAAGGCAATCTTATTATGTATATTTTAGGGTTTATGAGAAACATGAGATAAAAGATTATCTTGTGTTAGAAAAGCAAAGAAAGGTAAAGGCCATCAGGTATGTTAACATGGTGAAATGTAGCCTAAATAGGATGCATTTTTGAATGATGTTATAAGACACCAACATGCAGAGAGATGATTTCCTCCTCTCAAAATGCCTTAGGACTAGGGAATCCAAAAAGTGAAATAGGATAAATACCTAGACCTGGTTGTAGAAAAGGGGCTCATGTATGAAGCTGCACAGATGTTGAAAAATATTCACCACCAAGACACTACTAAAGGAGATTATATAGCAAAAAATGCTCAAATGTATGGTCAGATTATGCACATTATGCACCAGGATGGAGTTTTTATTACACTAACAAATTTATTGGAGCTACTAAGTACACTGCACAATGAAGACATTTCTTAAAACATCATAACATTGATACATAATTTACTAGAGTGTGCATAATAAGGGGACAAAAAGACATAAAAACTTGTTTTGTATGTAAAAAGAAAGAATCCATGGGAGGTAGATACACGGATTGACATTGAAGTTGAAGGATATGAAATTTGAAATGTTGTCTTTGATTTTGGTAGCACACTTAACATGATGCCCAAGTCTACATGGGAGGTGATTGGATGACTAGTTCTAAGTTACCACCCAATGACTTAGAGTTTAGTAGACTATGTAAGAGTTGAATCCATTGGAAGATTAGAAGACATTGAGATCAAAGTCACAAAATTGAGCATGTGAGGTGACTTTGAAGTCATTGATATGAAGATATCAAAAACTCATTACCCTATACTGATTGGCAAAAAATGGGCATATGATGGTCAAATAATTATTAATACTATGAAAAATTAGTTAGAGGCACATCAAAGAGATAAGATTATAGTCATTACTTTATATAAGGCACACAAACCCTACATCATTTTGACTAAACTAGACTTTCCTTATATCACATGAGAAACTAGTTGGATGAAGGTAAACTTTAAGGAGAACCTAAAAGCTCTATGTGCATCTGAGTATAATTTATTATATGAGCATACTAAACCTCAAGTGTAGTCCTTACTCATTTAATAGTTGAATACATATAAATAATTAAAGTCCAAACCAATAGTTACTCAGCCATTAACACCTCAATTTGTCATAGATAATTGTGCATCCATGTCTGCTAAATCTCCTACTTACTTTGAGGTTGATTTTCTCTATCAAGTAGATGATCATATATAGGATTATATAGTGTTAGAGGTACAAAAACTAAGGGGGGGGGGTGAATTAGTGAGCTAAGAAAATATAAATTAAATTTCAATCCTTTCAAACTCTTAATCAATTACCACAAGCATTCATGAAACATACACATCATTCATAGCAATGAATAAGAGAGGAAATGCAAGATCAAACACATAACACATGACATATGTGGGAAAACCTCTTGGGGGAAAAAACCCACTGGAACATGCAATTGAAATACTATCTTATAATAACAAGAACCAATTAAGACCATCTACAACTGATCAAGGAACTACCAACCCTTATTTTAGTGAGACTGCAATCTTATAAGGAGCTACTACACCTATCTAGTTGAGCTACCACAACAACTAGACCTTTAACAAGTTTTACCTTGCAAGGAGGATGTAACTCCCTAGATGTTGAGAAACCACAATACCACCTATGATTAAAAAATCTCCTAGAATACTGATTACCTACCAATCTGATGGAGATACAAAGTATATTAGCTCTCTTCAACTTTGCACACGTAATGCATCCAAAGCCACCTTTTAAATCACTCTTCACTCCTTAGTAACAACTCTGTCACCACATCAACAACATGATCAAATGGTCATACACATAGACCTCAATATAATATACTTAACAACACATCAATTGGGAAAACTTACTCTCCTTCACCTCTCAACCCTTCACTCTAAACCACACACACAAACCTCTCTAAAGTCTCTCAAGTCTAGAAACCATCATCTTTGGTTTCATTATTTATAGAGAATACATGATTATCAACACCTTGGTCAGCCATTAGGCATGACCTAACCATTAAGACATCTATCATATCAAGACATGACTTCAATTCAATCCACATACATTGACTATATCATCTATGGGTCATCCTTAAGCAGTTACACCTTTCAATTAGGCCCTTGTAACTCTTATAGGTCTCATAGAGAACTATTCACCCATTTAGCACTTCATCAAGAAAACTAAGAACATAGGAAAATTTTCCAACTCATGGAACCATGATACATGATATATAAGTCCCCTTTAAGTTACAAAATCCATCATATCACTTTTCTGCTAATCCCCAATTAGCTCAAACACTTCTTTGTACACAATCACTATGAACAAAAACACAATTGACTTCTAAATATTTATTCATACTTCATATGATTTTTAAAACATTAATAATACACAAAAATGATCCTTATGGAGTATAAAACATACTCCAATATATATTTTACCTTTAAACATTGAGATACCAATAAGCACAACTCAAATACCCTTCTTGGGTTACTTGCAGAACATGCATGAACACATAGTTAGATTTGAACCTCAATATATTTGAATATAAAAATTTACATACATTAAAACATATATTTACATATGTGACTTGGAGTCCTCTATAAATTATATTTTTACACCATGAACAAATTATTCCTGTATCAAAATATATGGCCCAAAAACCAGACACTGGTCTTTCCTTTGTTAAATTCAAATAGTCACAATTAAACTTTGGTCACTTAAAATGCATCTCATAACCTAAAATATTAGATTAAATATGCACCATTGATATTTTTATAACTTTAACTCATATTTTACCACTTCCCAAATGTTAAACTTTGAACAATTGACCCCATCTCATGTAATCTTGCAATCTTGACCACATACGCATCGTCGATCTCTGTGTATCAGCTTGGTCCTTACCTTGTATTTATCACCATTAGATCTTATATTTGAGCTCCCAAAATTTTTCCATTTGGCATCTTAATTTTCCTTCTACATATTTACTCATTGACTTAATAATCATCATTGATTTACAATTACAAATACCCACTCAATGTTGATCTTTATCTGACAGATTTCATGCTTGTTAGATCTATGACAAGAATGATGTCCATTAGAACCTTATCTGGTTAGATTAATTTTTAATTTTAGATATGTTATGTGATTAAATTTTCACCATTAGATATCCCTTTTCAAAATTGGATAAGTATGAGAACTTAGAGAACTTTTGTTTGAGAAGCCAACTTTACACCTTAATAACTTTTGCTCTGCTCAACCTCATGACCTAAAATTTGAACCACATGATTACCTTTCATAGGGGAATCCATCCATATATAAATTTACTCATGGAAACTTTATATGTGTTAAATATAACAACATCAAATTTCTTACTCAACTCTTACTTTGGCTAAGTATGGGAAAACATTACAAACTGCTTAGGAAGCTAACTTTGCATAGTTATATCTTTTTATGTGCTTCAACAGATGACCTGAAAATTAAAACATAATAACTAGAAACAAAATTTAATAAACCCATATGATAAAATAATTCTAAAACTACCACACATGAAAAATATGAATACATCGAAATACATACTTATTGAGTGTGGAGCCCTTTGGGGCTATCACATGACCTTATTGGTACACTTTGGGGGCCTAAAAAGCTCCATGGATGTGGGGAGTGTATTTTTATTTTTATCCTCATGTGGGTGAAAGTTATTAAATGTTTATTTAATAATTTTATGTATTCTTCCATATTTTTTGGAAGTGGGATTGATTTCTTTGTTCTAGGGAATCAATTATTTATTTAATATTTCTATAATGCATTAGGAGAAAATTGTTAAATGATGTATTTAATAATTTTCATGATGCATTAGGATAAATTATAAAATGTTGTATTTACTTATTTCTATGATGAATTAGGAGGAGAAAATTTAATAAATGCAGTATTTAATAATTTCTTGATGTATTATGGAAGTGCATTGTACTTCCACATTGGAAGTCATGCCATTTAGAGAGTAATGTCATCTTCCTCCTCTAAGGAAATTTTATATATGCTTTTAAAGGTATAAATTTCATGTCATCTTGCGGATAGAGCCTATCCTAGGTGAGGATGGCGAGTTTTATCTTGGGAGGATGTTTTCTACACCATTTGTTAATTATACAGGGTGTGGTGTGACCTATGAGAGGTTGATAATTTATTTACAGGTGTGGATTTTGGGAGATAGAGTCAAAAGTGTATGTGTTAATTCATAGGGTGTGGTTTAGCATCTTGTGAGGTATAAGATTGTGTAGGTGCAGGTGAAAGTGTATCTTTTTGTGCAACATTTTCTATAGGAGTTTTTTTCTATCTCTATGAGAGTTCATTATAATCTTGTTTTAGATTACTGATTTATTTGAGGACTTTATTGGTGGATGTATCCCACATTGGTTGAACCACATTATATTGGTGTTATGTGTTATTGCTAGTTTTGATTCTCTCCATTTATGTTTTCATTATATTGTGGTTTGAAGTAATTATTTTTGGATAATTAAATCTGATTTTCACACATTTAAAATTTGGTTTTGTGATTTTATGGTGTTTTAGAAATATTATTTACATTCACTTAATTCTTAACACTACTCATCTTTTCTTGTCACATGCAAATTTGGCTAAGTATGGGAAAACACTTTCAAACTGCATGGGAGCCCAACTTTGTACACACATATCTTTAGATGTGCTTCATTGCATGACTTGAGACTTGGAACATAGAAAATTAGTACTAATTTTTTAATTTTGTCACAATCATATGACCAAATCCCCCTGAATCATTCACACATGGCAATTATGACATCATGAAATTGCTTACTCAAGTTTTCTGCCACTGGACCCAAAATGTCTAGATGAAAACTATGGACTACCAAATGAATTCCATTTATGCACACAAGCTTTAATAATCCTTGAAATGTTATATAGCCTATTTCACATGATAAAATCACCATACTCATCCCTAAACATCCTTAACCATGAAAAATCTGAAGATCAACCAAGCCTACTTCAAGTATATTAGGATAAACATATTAGACACTTTGTCATTGTCATTTAGACTATAAATACACTTCATACACTCACTTGGACACCTCCATGACATCAATATGACATAATTTACAACTCTCCAACAATCTCCCCCTTTTTCATTGATGTTAACACACATCATACAACTCACCTTCCTTGTCTCTCTTCAAGCACTCTCATAATAAAAACTTTCTCCCCCTTTGACACAATGAAAAAGTGGGAACCAATTGATTATAAGGACCTAAAAAGACTACCAATAGGAGAATAACATATTATAAATATAGTACAAACTCCCCCTTACCTTGAGCTTACCTCTTCTTGCCTTGACAACTTCCTCTTGCTATATGCCAACACTCTTCTTCAACCAAGCACTACAACCAATGAAGAAAGAACATTAAAAATAGTAAAATAAAATGTAACTCACCAAGAGAAAATTTTAGAAAGACTCCCCCTAATATTTTTGAGCTATTTCACCTCTTGAGCATCTTCAAATCTCCACACACCATGAAGAACCACCATATAGGGTTACTAGCCTTCTATCTCAAGTTATCACAATGACCACCAACAAAACTTCATGCCACTCACCAAATAGGAAACATGCTCTAAACCAACCTTAGAAATATCCTTGAAACACTAATGCCTTTCTATTTTGGAGGAACTAAACAAAAAGCACTCTTCTTCTTACTAGACATGTCTAGTCTCTTTGTACCCCTACCTATAAATTACAGAGGCCATAAATTTTATTAGACACTCTATAAAGACCCAAAAATTCATATATTAAGCACTCTCATATTCCACATCAATCACACCAAGTACCATCATCTAGATGATCCTTTGAAACATACTTATTTCATAAACCTACTAGTAAATTAAGCCTCCATCTTGACAAAATCATGAATAATTTGAAAATCACAAACCTTCATATCTCTGTGAAGTATGATTTGATAACCCATTTGGCCCATTAAACATATTAATAAGCCTTAGACCTAAATTCACAAGGCAAACCACTTTTCTAGAATAGTCAAAAACTCTAGAATCTTAAAATAAACAAGGTCAACAAACCTCCTTCTAGTCAACACACACCTCTAAAACTTATTTCACACCTAGAGATAACCATCACACACTATTGTACCAAGATTCGAGCTTCCATAGCTTTGGAAACCTTAAATTACTATACCATGGATTTTAACCTGCAATAAGATAGATAAAATTGAGAGCACACAAAAACCTCCAAAAGGCACAAACAAGATCATCAAGACAAAAAATTACCTAAAACACAAAAAAGAGTGAACAAACCTTTTTGAGCACCAAACTCTTCTTGACATTCCATCAAACTTATTAAACCACCTAGAAACACCCATTCTAACCCTGTACTATAGCTCCTTTATAAATATTTAGAATAAGCTCATGAACATGTTTATCCCCCTTAACTAATGACCTTATTTGATTGACCTTATTATCTTGAGCACACAAACTTGTTTCTCCACAAGAAAGATGTATCCTTAGAAGCATAGGTAGAGACGCCCTAATTTACAATGTTCTAGAATAATGTGAAACTAGGAGTTACCCACAACTCCTTATATTCCTTCTCCTCCTTGGTCATATGATACTTATAGTTCTTCTTATTCTTAGGTTTAAGAGAAGTAACATGCTCATCCACTACAATATTCTTTTTTTTTTTTAGGATTAAATTGATAATAATGGAGATAATATAGATTAATGACATACCTTTTCATATGAAGAATACACCATATAGTTAGGAACCTCATCACTAGGCACTGATAATTGATATTATTTGCATGATACATGCTCAAAAATGGTAAGATGTTCACTTGGATCAATACACATCTCAGAACTAGCCTCAACTAGCACTTTGGTCTTCTTCTTGAAGTTGGTCTCTTCATTCACAATATGAACAAACAATGAGAGCCCTTAGTAGTCTTCAACTTCTAAAGCATTCTCCACCATAAAAAATAGATTACTTAGTCCTGTAAACTTATCATGACTCACACTTATCACCTTTGGTTTCCATGAGTTAACTTGTCTTCTTCCTTGTACTCTAGGATCCTTATTTTGATTTAATGGCCTATGCTTGTAGACCTAGAAATGTGGCCAATCTTCTCATAGTTGTAACAAATAATACTCCTTGATGGAAACACAGTTTATCTTACCTTATTTGGACATAAACTTGAAATATGTCCTATGTCATGACAAATGAAACAACCTCCTCTTTTTAAAGAGGACTCACCTTATCTAACCTTATGTGGACAATGGTTTGAAAAATGTCCCACATCAAGATAGTTGAAGTACTTAACTTTATTCACACCTTTTGACTGATGAACCCCATCATAGTTCCATGAAAAATCATTTCTAATAGGTCTCTTACATTCTCTAGCTCTATTCCCAAACTAATTACATGTGTAACATTAGCCATTAAAACTTTCATACCTCATGGAATTTGGCTATCTGATCTAATTTATCTTCATTTTGCTAGCACTTTCATTCCTTGTATGATGATTTGTCTTCAAAGCATGATGATCCTTGTTCACATTAGTCTTCATCTTATCATGAGTTACATTCTCTGGTTCTTCTTTGTATCTAAGACCATTTCTATCACTTGTATTCTTTTGATCATTTAAAATATTTTCTAGATCACTTGTGCTCTTTTCAAATCTCACAAATGACTTTACCTTACTAGATGTCTTCTTTAACTCAGTTTTCAAAGATTCATTTTCAATTACATACCTTGAATATTCATCTTCTTTATCTTTTAGACTTATAGATAGGATTTCAAATTAACAACTGACATGTTTGACCATATCTTCATGATCCTTGGTGTCTTCATTCATTCTTGCTTCAAATACACTGAATTCATCCTCATAGTCCTTGATTTGAGATTTCATCTTCTTTTTAATCTTCTTGTCAATATTTAGTTATTAAAGGGCATTCATCAATTCAGTCTCATAGTCCACCTCATCTCTATCATCATCTAAATCACTCCAAGTAGACTCCTTTTGATTTGAGAAACTTCCTTCCTTAGTGATGAACATAGATTCATCTTCAACTAGACCATCATCTTCATGATCATACTCTGAATCACTATCTTCACTCTTATTTGATGAGATGCAATCTTTATTGGTGTAGAGACTCTTCTTACTCTTGAAGGAATTATTTTTGTTGTTATACTTTCTAAATCCTTTCTTCTTTTATGTCTTCTTGTCTTCATCTTGGTATTCACCATGTTTGTCATCATCATACTTATGAGGGCACTTACTAGCAAAATGTCCTATCTCTCCATAATTAAAGAATTTAAAGGGTAGTTTATTGTTATACTTGCCTGAACCTATATTTGATTTCCTTATAAACAAAGTAATTAGTTCATCCTCATCAATATCAAAAATGTCATCCTCTTTGGGTTTCTTACCTTGGAATTTCTTCTTAGGCTTCATCTTCATCTTGAATGCTGATTTCTTCTTCAGTGGTATATCATCATTTACTCTCATCTCATATTCATTAAGAATACCATGCATTTCATCCATATTCAACTAAGTAAGATCACAAATTTATTCTATAGCAGACACTTTTTGATCAAACTTAAAGGATAGTGACCTTAATACCTTTTGAACTAAAACAACCTCTTCAAGGTTTTATCTAAGACCTCTAATGATGTTCACAATCTCATCAACTCTCTATAAAAAGGATGCCACAAAATCTTCTTCCCTCATCTTGAGACTCTCAAATTATCTTCAGTGAGTCTACAACTTTGCCAAGTTAACCTTTGAATCTCCTTCATAGATTGTCTTCAATTTATCCCACATTTCTTTGGTAGATGTATAATGGATTTCCTTGGTGTATTTAGTCTCTGAAAGGCCACAAGTGATAGAATTAATTGCCTTATAATTATTCTCAAATAACTTCTTATCTACAACACTAGATGGAAGAATGATAGGTGAAAAATAACTATCCACAATAGATTTACAAATGTCAAACCCTAGGGACTGATGTAGGTACTCATCCTTACACTCCAAAACACATAATCGGATCCATTGAACATTGGTGTTTGCTTATTAGAGAAACCTCCTTGATGACTACCCATATTATACCTTGGATCACCTTCAAGCTATTAAGCCTTTACCAAAGGACCTAATTTTATACTAATTATTAGAGGTACAATCACTGGGGGGTGAATTAGTGATCCTAAAAAATCTAAATTTATTTTCAATCCTTTAAAAATCTTAATCGATTACCAGAATCATTCATGAATTATACACATCATTCATATCAATGAATAAGAGAGACAATGAAAGATCAAGCACATAACACATGACATATGTGGGAAACTCTCTTAGAGGAGAAAACCCACTAGAACCTGCAATTGAACTACTATCCCATAATAATAAAAATTAAATTAGACCAAATACAACTGATCAAAGAACTACCATCCCTTATTTTAGTGAGACGACAATCCCATAAGGAGCTATTATACTTGTTTAGCTGAGTTACCACAATAACTAGACCTTTAACAAGTTTTACCTTATAAGGAGGCTACAACCCCCTAGATATTGAGCAGCCACAACAACATCTATGAATAAAAAATCTCCTAGAACACTGATTTCCTACCAATTTGATGGATATACAAAGTATATTATAGCTTTATTCAACTCTGCACACTCAATGTATCTAAAGCCACCTTTTAGATCACTCTCCACTCCTTAGCAACAACTCTATCACCACATCAATAACATGACCAAATGGTCACACACACAAAACTTAATATGCTATTCTAAATAACCCATATATTGGTAACACTTACTCTCTTTCACCTCTCAACCCTTCACTCTAAACCACACACACAAGCCTCTCTAAAGTATCTCAAGTCTAGAAACCATCATCTTTGGTTTCACTATTTATAGAGCATACATGATTATCAACACCTTAGTTGGCCATTAGGCATGATTTAATTCTTAAGGAATATTTCACATCAAGACATAGATTCAAAACAATCCACATAGGTTTTCCATATCATCTATGGGTCACCCTTAAGTAGCGATACCTTTCAATTAGGCCCTTATAGCTCTTATAGGTCTCATGGAGAACTATTCACCTATTTAGCACTTTGTCGAGAAAAATAATAACATAAAAACATTTTAAAACTCATATACCCATGAAACATGACCTATAGGTCCCATTTAAGTTCCAACATCCATCATATCACTCTTCTATTAACTGCTAATTAACTCAAACACTTCTCTATAAACATAATTAATATGAATGAAAACACAGTTGAGTTATAAATATTTATTCATAATTCATATTATTTATGAAACATTAATAATTCACAAAGATGATAATTATGGAGTTTAAAACATACTACAATAGCTAGTTCACCTTTAAACATCAAGATACTAATAAGCACAACTCAAATACCCTTCTCGGGTTACTTGCAAAACATGCATGAACATACAATAAAATTTCAACCTTAATATATTTTATTATACAAAATTTCAAATATTAAAATATATATTTATAGATGTACCTTGGAGTCATCTACAAATTCAATTTTTACACCATGAGTAAATTCTGCCTGTATCAAAAGATATGGCCCAAAAACTCAACACTGGTCTTTCTTTTGTTAAATTCAAATATTTGAATTTATATGGTCATAATTAAACTTCGATCACTTAAAACACATCTCATGACCTTTAATATTATATTAAATATACACCATTGATATTTTTTTAAATTTAAATCATAGTGTGCCACTGTCCAAATGTTAAACTTTGAACAATTGACCTCATCTTATGCAATCTTACAATCTTGACCACATATGCATCATCGATCTCTAAAAATTAGCCTGGTCCTTACCTTATGTGCTCAACATTATATCATATCTATGAGATCCTATAATTATTCCCCTTGGAACCCCATGTTCCTTATGCACATTTGAATAATTGACTTAATACAAATCATTACTCTGTATGTACGAACACCCACTCACCATTGATATTGATCTGATAGATTTCACGCTTGCCATAGAATCTTTAACAGTAGTGATGCTCACCATTATATCCTTATCAGGTTAAATTAATTTTTCACCATATATCTATGATGTGATTAAATGTGCACCATTATATCTCCCTTTACAAAACTGGCTAAGTATGGGAACTTAGAGAACTTCTATTTGAGAAGCCAACTTTGCACCTTAATAACTTTTACTCTGCTCAACTTCATGACCTAAAATTTAAACCACATGATTACCTTTAATATGGGAATCCATACATATATCAATTTTATATTTTAACCTTCATAAATTTTCAATATAATATCATCAAATTGATTACTTGACTCTTACTTTGGCTAAGTATGGGAAAACATTGCAAACTGTCTAGGAAGCCAACTTTGTTAATTTATATCATTTGATGCGCTTCATCACATGAATTAAAACTTAACACATAATAACTAGGTAAAAAACTAAACAAAAAAATATGATTAACTTGTTTTTAAATTTCTACACATGTGAAATATGGCTACATCAAAATGCCTACTTAGCTTTTCTTGTCACATGAAAAGTTGGCTAAGTATGGGAAAACACTGTCAAACTGCCTAGGAGCCCAACTTTGCACACACATATATTTTAATAAACTTCATAACATGAATTAAACAATTAGATAAAAGTAACTTGGGACTAATGTGATCAAAGCATATGATCAACTCCCCGTTACTCATCTCCACATGACAATTATGATGTCATGAAACTGCCTACTCAGGTTTTCTACTACTGAATCCAAAATGTCTAGATGAAAAATATGGACTACCAGATGAATTAAATTTATACACACAAGATATATAATCATCCTTAACCTTTAATATAACCTATTTCACATTTTCAAGTTACCATAATCATCCCTAAAAATCCTTAACCATGAAAACTCTGAAGATAAACCAAGCCTACTTCAAGCATACTAAGATAATCATATTTCACACTTTGTCATTATCATTTAGACTATCAATAAACTTCATACACTCACATGGATACCTCCATGAAATATTTATGACATCATTAAAAAATATCCAACATATAGATCTGACCAAAGAAGACACTTTACCTTGGGAAATAGCTTCATTTGGTAGTGGAGACTCAACATCTGCTCAATTGGGTTCATGGTGATCATAAACTCTAGCCTATAAGAATGGTATTTACCATAAAAAGATAACTTATTTTATACTATAAAAATAAATACATCAATAAATTCAGTCTGCACCTATAAGTTTATGTGCTTATAATCACTTAATGGGTTAGTGCCTTGAATTATGATTTGAAGGGAGCTAAAATGACATGGTGGACAATTCATAGAGATGATCAACTTGATTGGGATGATGCATGTGAATTGATGATTAATAAGTTTCAACTACCATTGGTCATCAAAAGTAATTAACCTTACTTTTAGGAAGGTGAGTGACCTAAAATCCATATCCACAAATGTGTTGAGGTCTGGACTAAAGATTTCATGGTACTTAAGTACTAGGTTCATATCATTCATTATACACTTGCTCCTTTACCATTAGCCTGGTATATGCATCAAGAACATATGAGGGAGATAAATAATTAGGTATAGGTTTATAACGACTTCATACATACTTTTATGTTTGAAGATGAGAATCTTGTGGTTCATAATGCACTAATGAAAATCAAACATTTCTTATGCTATGTGTGCGCAGATGATTTAAGCACTATGATGAAGTCTATTATGTAGAAGAACATAGACTATGATCTAAACACAACATTATAAAGATATAAAGATAATAAGGTGTAAAAATAATATCTTATATAGTCATGCCACCGAATATAGGATGAAGAGGAAGAAATTGAAGATTCAAATACTGGTGGTGATATCGATATGATTTATTTATTTAAACTTGAACTACCAGTAAAACCATTAAAGGACCTATTCACAAAACCCACTAAAGAAGAAAATTTGCACAACATATAGATTCTAAAAGAGGAAGAGCAAAGAATTCTAAAAGACTCTATTGCTGAATAAAA
This sequence comes from Torreya grandis, assembly GCA_037957365.1. Lineage (NCBI taxonomy): Eukaryota > Viridiplantae > Streptophyta > Pinopsida > Cupressales > Taxaceae > Torreya > Torreya grandis. The sequence continues at coordinate 1,654,599 of JARHVA010000100.1, read as the reverse complement.
ATGCAATATTTATTAGAAACCTATTAAAAAGTACATGGAAAACATTAGAAGCGAGGAAATTCCTAAATTGGCACATATAGGTAATTACTAGACTGAATCTAAAGTTTTAAAATTTATGCAACTCTTATAGGATCATTAGGATGTGTTTCCCATAAAAATTTTATAGGTCAAAGGAGTATCTCCATACCTAGGTGAAATGCATATAGAATTCAAAGAGTGCACATGACCCATAAATAAAAGACCATACAAGTTGAATCCAAACATAAAGTTGAAAGTGAAGGTTGAATTGGATAGAATACAAGAAGTAGGTATAATCTATCCTATAGAGAAGGTAGATTGGGTTAGTCTCATAGTGGTGTAGTCTAAGCAAATAATGGAAATTAGAGTATGTGGTGACTACTAAATTTTTAATGACACATGTGTGAATGATCCATTTTTTATTCCCTTTACAGATGAAGTTCTGGAATCTATCATAGGTCATGAAGTTTAATATTTCATGGATGGATTCAACGGATATCATCAGATACCCATCATAGAAGAAGATAGAGATAAATGTTTTTTTGACATATAAAGGGGATCCTTTGCATATAAGGTAATGATATTTTCCTTAAAAATGCACTTGTAGTTTTTTCTAGAGTAGTGGTGACTACGTTTAAGGATTTCTTTCACAACTTCCTAGAAGTATATTTAGATGATTTGACAATCTTTTATTTGTTTAAAGAACATTTTTCCAAGATAAACCTCATATTAAAGTGCTACCGATATCGTGAATTGAACTAAATTTGAAAAAGTGCTTATTCTTTACACCTTTTCATGTCTTTTTAGGTCATGTAGTGTGAGTCAAGGCATTTTAGTGGACCAGTCCAAAATTGCAATCATTCTTAGTATGCTTCCACTAGTCAGCTCCATAGAAGTGTGATCATTTCTTGGCCATACAAGGTACTATCAAAATTTTATCAAGGGATATGAAATCATTTCATATCCAATGGAATATTTGTTTCACAAAGGTATGAAGTTTTTTCTACACTTTTGAGTGTCAAACAGCCTTCATAGAATTGAAGTAGAGATTGGTTATCACACCTATTCCATCTTTCTAGATAGGATGAAGTCCTTTCATATGCACATTGATACTTATGGTATCATATTTAGTGTTGTAATTACACAACTAGGTGAAGGTGGATTGGACCACCCCATTCATTTTACAAGCCAAAATTTATCTAACATAAAACAAATTACATAACAACTAAAAGTGAAACACTAGCTATAGTGTTTGCACTATAAATTTTTTGACATTATCTTCTTGTAACATCATTTGAATTTTTCAAAGATAATCAAGATCTGCATTACCTAGTCAATAAGCCTATTCAAGGAGGATGTATTTTAAGATGGTTGATGCTTTTTCAAGAATTTCAATTTTGCATCAATGTCAAACCAGGTAGAGAAAATGTTCAGCCAAATCATCTTAGTCGCATCATAAATGGAGAAGAACCAGAAGAACTATAGGAAGATTCTCCTAATTCTCATATATTTTTATTTTTTATGACATCTAAGAATTTTGAAGCCATTCCTAATTTCCTAAAACAAGGAGTATTCCATGTGTACTACTAGAAAAGAGACAAGAAGTAGTTTATCACCAAAGCTTTGCCATATACTATTATAAATGGGCTCTTGTATCATTTGGGAAAGGATGAATTATTATGCAGGCTGGTCCTTAAACATGAATGAACATAACTCTTATAGGAATCACACCAAGGAATAACAGGAGGTTATTTTCTTAGAAAAGCTACTACAATAAAATTATTATAGAGTAGGTTATGCTAGCTAAACCTTTTTCAAGATGCACATAGAGTAACATAACATTGTGATGTATGTAAATGAGTGGGTAAGATACTCCATAAGGATGAAATTCCATTTCAAATTTTGTTAGTTGAATAACATTTTGAATAGTGGGGCATCAATATTTTAGGACCGATCAATCCCCTACGTAAAAATAACAAATCACAATATATTATCACTATGAAAAATTACTTTACCAAATGGGTTAAAGCTACTACAACACCCAGTTGTGGGATGAAATATACAATAAAGTTACTTTACGAGAGTATCATCACAAGGTTTAGATGTCCCATCAAGTTCATCAATAATCAAGGGACACACTTCCTAAACGATACTATTAAAGCTTTTACTATAGAATTCATGATTTCTCATCATAAAAGTATTATTTACCTTCTACAAGGTAGCATCCAAGATGAGGGTTCTAATAAATATTTGGGAAAGATGTTGATAAATATCTATGATGTCAAGAGGGATGATTAGGAAGATTGCATTTCTATGATTCTTTGGGCCTATCAAATGCATTATAAGAAGGATATAGGTTTTACTCTATTTCAATTGGTATATGGACTTGAAGTAGTAATTCTAATTGAATACTTGGTACCCAGTCTATGCATTGCAATGGTTATGAGACTAGGGGATTATGAGTCTCTCACAAATAGGCTTCTTGAAATGAATAGGATGGATGAGTATCGATGTAGAGCATCTTGGATGCAGGAAGTTAATAAATAAAGATAGAAAGCATGGAATGATAGGAACCTATGACATAATAAATTTCATAAAGATCAACCAGTTTTTTTGTATGATAGTCACTTCAGAGAATTTCTAGGTAAATTACAAATTAGATGGAAAGGACCTTACATTATACAATAAATATCATAGTAAGGAACCATTGTTTCGAGAGATATATAGGGAATAATTTTTCTAGGGTGGGTGAATGACTATAAGCTTAAAACATACCACCAATAGTCTTAATTTATCTCTTTCTACTAATGGAGTGGGCACCAAGTAACACCAAGTAGATTAGGATTTCCTATTTATGTATGTTTTCTTGTGTGTTTCTTTTTCTTTGTGTGTGTGTGTGTGTCTATTTAGATATGATATTTTTAATAGATGTTGGAACTAGGATAACAAGTATAACATATGCCAACCAGGCACAAAAGAATTTAGGTACAACAATATTGATGTTAGAAATAGTAAACGAAAGAAATTAAGTCTAGGAAATATATGATCAAGTCACATCAACCAAGATCTCAGTCATATAACGATCACCATCAAGTAGTTAATGCCAAATCCAAGGTTTGATTGACCTAATCTTCACAAAATTAGTGGATGGTTAACATCATATATTTGTACTCTAATATGGACAACAAAGAATATAAAAATGTATCTCAATATATACATTAATGATTAACTACCTTAATTGTCAGATCAGATAAGATTTTCCACATCAACATTCACATTGATATCAAAAGGATAGATTAACATGCCATTTATATGGAAACTAATAGGCATGAAATCTATAAAGGCATAAGGTTACAAACTAAGTCTACATTTCATTCTTGTAAACATTTTATGAGCTAAAGTTTAAAAATTAAGCTAGTTTCTACTACATAAAAATCATTTATTTTTTCAATTTCACTATTTAGAGATCATGGATCATTCATAGATCATCAGGAACATGATAGACCCTCATAAAAATCAATGAGTATCGACCTTGCATTTTGGTAGACAAAATACATTGATCTAAAGTCATTTGATTACCTTTGAGTGGTAGAGTAGAAAATCGTTTGACCAAATCCAATCGATGCTACATAACCACTTGCCCTTAGAGCCTCACATTGATTCTAGAATATAGACATCGAGTATCTACTTCACATGCCCACCTTTAGTGATTTGGTAGAGATTATATAATTATTTCTTAGTCACTATAATAATGGCAACATTTACATTATCCTTAACACTAATATAGTCATCAACATGAAAGCAATGGACTAAGCTTTGGGCATGCCTACATGAAGTGATTCTATTTATCCATACAAGAAAATAATGCCTCTTATCCTTCAAGAGGTCAGAGACTTATATGTTTAGGGGTCCAGAGGAATCCCCATTGAAAAAATCCAAGATGAACCAATGCACATATTAGTCAAGTGCATCACACGAAGAATTTGGTCGACCACTAAATCTATAAAACAAATTCTTAAAGGAGTGGTGGATATTTCACATCGCATGATCCACTATAATGAATAGTTCAATTAGCTAGAATGTTTTATACATGAGCTACTTAAAAATATTGATAAGTGTCACATGACTTCTAAGTAGATCTTTTAGTACCAGTTTCTCATCTTTCTACTATGTGTCACCCAATACAAGTCCATTGAAGGAGAGGTGTACCCTGACATCGACTATTGGCCAGCATAATAATTTCACACCCTGATATGGACTCTTGAGTGTGGTACCCTATCGCATGAGGTAAAATTTAAAACATGGTGGAAGGAGTGTTTAGAGGTTATTACTACACATCATCAAGTATCACTAGACATCATGCAGTACCTAGGATAATATGATTTTTTCACCTTACTTCCAAAAGGCATCTTCATTCACATTCATGAGATACCTAGGTTATCATTTAGACCCCTGCCATTTTTTGTGACCATGGCCATGGTATAGGTTGAAGTCACCAAGTTGAAAGCATATGTATCCAAGAATGTGAAATTACTTCAAGTGATACCACTTGGCATAGTAGTTCCTTCAGTACAAAAACAACCTAAAGCTACAACTTTATAGTAGTAGAAAGGAAAGCACAAGCTCCTCGTCAAATAATAAGACCATCACCTCCTTTAAAGCATAAGATGAGGAGATCATAACCTATAAAAATGACCCCAAGGTTTCCCATATCATAAGCTACTATAACCTACCTCATATGGGAATAAATGAGTAGGAGGTCTACTAGGTGATGGTCATAGATATGGTAGGTGACTTATATGATAGGGAGGAGAAGAAGTTATTATAAAAGGTAGTGCACATAATATAATTATGTAAGAAGGTCCCCCAAAATTTTGGGTGGAATTGCCACCATGCCCTACATCCATTATTATTGAAATTATGTGAGAGGAGGATGAAAAAATATATAGAAGGGTCAACCTCTTCCAGTAGTAACCTTGTGCCACTTTCATAGCTGTCGACGTCTTTACACCACTACCATAAAGTCCATAAGATTTTGTCATGCACTGACCTATAACTCAAGGAGAGGCTAGGGTTTCTCCTACCTTGTAAGAACACACATTTGGTAGAATAATTATGGCACAAGAACTGCAACCTTCTCCTTAAACTTTATCACCACCCAAATGTAGGCTAGTCATTTTGGGGAATAAGAAAACATCTATATTTATATTGATGTTCTATTCAAGTGATTTGTCTCCTTAAAAATAAGCTTCATATGTTGAAGAGATCATAATAGAATAACCTAAATCTAAAGAACAATAGGCTTCATGAGAAGAAGTAGCTCACATAACAGAATAATGAGTCAGACAAGAAGAAAAGATGTACCACAAGGAGAAACCCAAAAGTAATAAGCTCAACAAGAAAGTCATCAAGATGAAGAATCTAAGGCCATGGAAAAGACCAAGACATAGAGGTTGACTAATAAAATGCTCTTAAAGTGGCCAAGAAGATTTAATAAGCTATTGATTTATCCAAAAAATCAGACACAAGAGGTGTACCAAAAGAAAATGGATGAAGAGCATAAGAACAAAGAGGCTATGCTCATTGCCAAGGCCAAGGAAAAAGAAGATAAGTAACACCAAAACATAGTGGTGTATTAAAATAAGGCTCTAGAGGATGTTACTCTTGCATAACAACAAGATGAAGATGAATCCCTATGGAAAAAGTAGGCTCAAGTGAAGGAACAAAAAGAAAGTGTAGCCAAGGTACAGGCTGACCTAGAAGCATAGGTACAAGCTAAGTCTGAATAAGATAAGGCTATTATGTTGGAGGAATAGAATAAGGAAGAAGAGTGTGTAAAAAATATACAAGAGGAGCAATAGGAGAAAAATAAAGTTATGAAGGATGAGATTAATAGGAAAGCAATGGAGGAATACAAAATAAAATATGACAAAGATGCTGTGTAGTAATAAAAGCTTACAAAATAGGATATGACACAACAACACCAAGTGCCTAAATAATAACAAGCTAGGCTAGAGAAACCAGAGAAATAATAAGATCAATCCACAACTACAACAAGTTCACAAAAACTATATTTGCCTTTGAGAGGAGTTTGGATATGGAACATTCCAACTATAGGTGTTTGATGCACCACCTTATCACTCCTACTTACCACCATGCCTTGACCAAATCCTTTGGTTATCACAAGAACATTGGCAACATTCCCCCTTCAATAGGAAGCATCATTAGATGTTTCCAAATTTCCATTGAAGAAAGAGTTAGAGGGCACTGTAGTATTTTAGAAGTCCATTATGTAGAAGGCTGCCTCTCTGGAGTAGGAAATTAAAAAATCCAAGGCCAATAACATCGAGTTGAAGGATCAACTACATGAAGTCACCAAGCTTATTCAAGACACTTATCCTAAGTTGGTCACCTGAGAAATTGAGGACCAAGTAATATCTGACCAACATAGACTCAAGACACTTGTATCTAAGTTAACCAAGGACTAGTGTGCAACACAAAAACTCCATGCAGTCAAAAAATTGGGCTAAGATGTTAAGGCCAAGGTTGTTACTCTCATCAATCTATTGGAAGAGTACCAAAGAATGTTTGACATTGCTGCACTTTAACCTCAACAAATCACATGTAGCTTACTAGACTAGAAGTAACAATTGGATACCTCCTTATCTAGTTCTAGTGTAGACTTTAAAAATGCCACCAAAACCAAATAAAACATGGCCATCCACACTAAAATTATGGAGGAGAGGGATGGTGCACTCCAAAAATCACTCAATTCTAGGGATAATGTGTGTGAAAACCTTCTAAATTGGTAGATTCAACTTCTATGCAATTCCTTTGTCAACCTCCAAACTTAATGATATGTAGAATAAAATAATTGAGTGGAGAGATTTAGATAAGGGTTGTGAACACTAAGGTAGTCTTGAACATAATTAATGATGTAGATCTCAAGCAGATCATCAGATTCCATGCTCCATTATGCACCTTGCTCTACTTGATCCAAGAAGTGATGATGGATTAAAATGCCTACAAAGTTGATCTAACTCCCTTCACTAGCATAGTTACCCAAATTGTCAATTCACTTGCATATAGGCCACCTTCAGAGCTCCATCAGATCATCACATGGTGAAACATTACATAGTATTAGTCTAAAGACTCTTATATTCAATCATCATCTACATCCATGTCACCACCATCAAGTTAAGTACTACACAAAGTACAAATTTTGAAATTTTTGTATAACATTTTATATTTGGGGATGATTTAGTAAGACAAATAGGGATAGGTTGGTTGAGAACCCATAAAGGGTGACCACTTGTTTATGATAGCTTATTGAAAACCTATAAAGGTTAGTAGATTGGTATGATACATAGTTGAAAACTTGGAATGGTCTCTAAGTAGTGTGTAAGAGGTGAAAACGAGAAATGGTGCCTTGAGTGATTACTATAAATCTTACTGGTCTAACCATTTTTTTAGCCTTTGGTCACTTATGAATTCTTTAAAATCCTATGACATTGTCTCAAGATGAGACAACCTTTTAAGTCCAAGAAAGTGTTAGAAGAAGAGCACAAATTGTAAATCTCTATAGGATATGTCCTATATTCATGCATTATGCACTCATTTTATTGTTGTATAAGTCTATTTTGTTCTATCTTCATGATTTGTAATAGGCTAGAATCTAAAGAGACTCCACTTTTGGTTCCAAGTACAAGAAGAAGATGAATAGTCATAGACTGAATATAATATATATATATATATATACATATATATATACATATATATATATATATATACATATATATAAATACATATATATATATATACATATATATATATATATATATATACATGTATACATATATATAGATGTATATATATATATATATATATATATAGATGTATATATATATATGTATATATGTATATATATATGTATATATGTATATATATATGTATATATATATATGTATATATATATATATATATGTATATATATATGTATATATATATATGTATATATATATATATATATGTATATATATATATGTATATATATATATGTGTGTGTATATATATATATATGTGTGTGTATATATACTTTTGTTTGTAAGAAGAAGGTTCCAATTTTTAGAAGAGATCAATAGAGATTTTATGATTATGGTTACCTGTGTGATTTCTTATTATGTTCCTTGCATGTGTTCTCATGTCTAACTATTTTAAATGCACTATTTCAGTCTATGCAATACTAGTTGTTCTTAATTCGTCAATAATGTAGGATAATTAATATTTTATATGTTTCTATCATCCAAATCCTTATCTTTATATAATAAATTATTATGTTTAAATGAAGTTTCTCAAAGCTATCCTCATCCTTGACATGTTCTAATGCTTCAAAAACCTCTGCTAATAGTCATAATCAAGGATTGAACTCAATAGGGTCAAATGCATGAATTTGAATCTGTATGGAGTAGTGAAATCCATAAACTCAAAATGGAAGAAACTTGTCTTCACAACCAAAAGTTATATTAACATTCATTAGCCAAAAGGTACATTATATAGTGAGGAATTAGGTCACCCAAAAAGCTAATTAACTCAAATCAAAATTAGAAAATGACTTAAAGTATATTTCACCTAATGATTTATTATTAACATAAACAAGTTAATTAGAACATGTAGGTAAAACCACATAGTGGGAAAAATCCTACATTAACACCCCCCTTAAGTGTAGCTTAGGTGGCTAGAATAATTAGGTCCTAGAATAAAGGCATGATGAGGTACCCAAGTATATAGAGATGATCCCCTAGGGGATGAAAAATATGGAGTTTTCAGAATCCCAAAAAGAGCCCATAAATGAAGATACTTACTCTTAGTGAAGGGTTTGGTAAATATATCAAAAAAATTCTCTATTATATTGATGTAACAGAGATAAATGATTTGTTCATAGATGAGTTGCCAAATGAAATGCATGTGAATTTTGATATTATTAGTCTATTGATGGAGGACAACATTCCTATAGATCTGGATTGTGCTTTGGTTATAGTAAAAGATGGCTATTCATTGTCAAAAATGGATGCAAAACTCGGTGAGAATCCTTTGAATCTAAATAGCCTTAGTCATAACATTAATAACTCCTCTATATTTTAACTTAGTATAAGATAGAATAATAACATTTTTCTTATTGTTTAACCAACTAATTAAACCTAAACCTAGGTAGAAATTTTAGCTTAAAATAGACTTATGATTTTAAATATCACCATAGCAATCTAAATCTATGTAGTCAATTAATCCGATGCCGATGCCTTATCCATAGTGATTATTGAAACTATTAGTACTTGAATTTACTAGAGAATCTATTTATCTATTTTACATTGAAAATCATCTGGTTCCTACATAAATATATAGACTATGCCCACTACACATGAAATTTTAGGTTTAGTGTGTGCAAAGTAGATGAGACTGTTAACAAGTTGTCAATATGAGGTAGTGTCAATCAAAAGAGATGGAAAATTAGCCTTAAGATTCACAATAGATAGAAAATGAGTTAGATTTAAATTATAGCTAGCCATATTAAACCTTTCAAGTAAATCAAGAGCATACTTGGATTGTGCAATAGTGATATCGGATTCAGACTTAGAAATTTCAATCTTGAGGAAGTAATGAAACAAACCCAAGTTAGTCATTGAGAACCTGTCAGATTAAAAAAATTTCACATAGGTCATCAACATAGAGAATTTGAATTAACAATGAATCATCCTACAATAAAATGTATACATTCAGATCAAAATTGCATATGGTGAACCCAACTAAAAGAAGAAATGAGTCCATCTTGGCATACCACGATCAAGGAGCTTGTTTGGGGCCATAGATATATTTATAAAGTTTTTAAACTAAGGATTAATCCTCCAAAAATATTTGAGGATGCTCCATGTATATTTCCTCTTTGAGGTCACCATGAAGAAAGACACTCTTCAAATTCATCTGATGAACATCCCAATAATGTGTTGTGGTAATGGTGAGAGTGAGTTTGATCGAGTTCATTATAATAATTAGGGTAAGCTTATTAGTATATTCAATTGAAAGTACCTGAGAAAAACCCTTTGATACAAAACATGGTTTAAAATTATCTATAGACCCATTTGGTACAAATTTTGTTTGGTAGATCCACCTACATCGAACAAGTTTTCTTCCCTTAGGAAGAGGGACTAAATCCCAAGTGTTGTTCGTTAACAAGGAACTATATTCCTCTTCCATAGTATTATCCCACTAAGGAGTGCCTGATACCTCATGAAATGATTATGAATTAAAATAAAATGCAATGAAAACATGTGGGGCATCCTAGAATTGTGAACATGTTCACTTGGTGTCTAATGCATCTCCAACCCAATGACCAACACTTTGAAGTATATGTCTAGTATAGAGAGGAGCATATGTTAGATTAAAAAGGTGATTACTTATCTTATGAAGATATATATAACAAATATGAGGTGATTCCTTATCACTACTCTCATCATCATAACTAGAGTAAGAATCCAGATCATCAAGAAACTATTTAGGGGGATCTAAACCATCTAAACCATCATCATATCCTTGTACATCCAAGGAAGAGAGAGAAATGTCATGTGTAAAATATAAAGGAATATCTTGAAAATAAACACTCCTTTAAATATAAAAATCATGAGTTTTGGGATGGATAATCATGTATCCTTTAGCACCCTCAAGATAACCAACTAAGATGAAATGCTGACTTCGAGGTTGCATTACCTTACATTTATTATTTAGAATGCAAGTCATAATAAGAGATCCAAGGACTTAGAAGTGATTTAATATGGGTTTTTGATTGATCAAAACTCAAAAAGGAGTGAATCTATTTAGTTATTTATGAGGAACTTGGCTATGGATATAAAAAACTTGGTTGACAGCCTCAACCCAATTCTTAGGTGCAAGAGACTTGGAGTGTAGCACACAATTGGCCAATTCAATCAAGGACATGTTCTTGCACTCTAAGACACCATTATACTATAATATATATGGAAATATATTTTTTAGTTCAATCCTATTTGAAGTGTATAATTATTCAAAATGGTTATTGACATACTCACCACCATTATCAGTATGCAAAATTTTAATAACTTTACATGACTATTTTTCTACAATATCCTTGAAGTCTAAAAAATGATCAAAGGCATCAAATTTGTGCTTAATAAAATACACCCGAGTATACCTAAAAAATTCATCGATGAAGGTAATCATGTATGTAGTCTTGTTAAATGAATGAGATAGAAATGGTCCAATAATGTCACTATGAACCAACTCCAATATCTGTGTAACTCTTCATGATTTGCCTTTGTCATACTTCTCTTCAGGATGCTTACCAAGTATTATACCTTGGAAAATGTTGTAATAAAACTTTACTCATGAAAACCATGAAACCATGTCATGAAAATTGACTTAATCTAGGTAGTGATTATTGAGATGGCCAAATCGCTCATGCCATAATTTACTCATCCCATTTGAATGAGTGGGGAGTGGAGTAGAGGGTTAATCAAGAAAAAGTATGAGAAAGTGTATAATTTTTAATGGTGATCTAATTTCCAAAATGAAATAATAGATTCATTATGTGTTTCCCTAATAACCACTAAATTAGGTGTGAAGTTAACTTTTTTTTCTTGAATTAATGTTAGTAATCTAATAAATAAATAGGAGATTGGTAGATAATGAGATAACACATAGAACATCATGAAATGTCCCATCATTCACTTTAATATATCCTTTCCCACTAGATTCTATAGAATTATCATCACCCAACAAGATGAAAGGATGCATATAACAAGGCTCTAAAGATAAGAAAATGTTTTGTGATGAGGCCATGTGGTGTGATTCACTAGAATTAATAACACATGTAGAAGGCTGAGACACAACTGTAGCAAGTGATTTGATCTTATCTTTTCCATTTTTATTGTCTTTGTCCTTATAATAATCCCATGCTGATGAACTTTGATTAGAAGCATCAGGGACACTGATATTGTTCTTCTTAAGCATCTTAGTCAATTAGTAAATCTACTTATTATTGCATTTAGATTCATCATGCCCAGATTTATTACAATAGGCACATGTGAGTCACTCTTTCTTAGGTTTCCTATTTGAAGAGGACTCTTTTGATGTTTTAGACTTAACATCATATTTTTTACCCTTTATTTTCTTTGAGTCCTTGTTCTATTTCTCATCCTTGCTACTAGAAGCCTTCTATTTATTCATGAATCATAATTAAGGCATGTGATTTAGATGAATTTAGTGTACCCATTTAAATAAGCTTATCTTTTTCCCAAGTCAAGTAAATAGTAAAGTAATCCAAGGATGACATGGTCCATGTAGCTCTAAGGGCATGTTTGGTGGTGTGGAAGGTAGATATGAAGACAAAATACTCAGATCCTAGTTTTTCAAGTATATAAAGAATCAATTGGTTAACCTTTTTGTCAATTTCACATAGTTTAACATGTAACTTGAGTGATTTGAACTTTGTGAAGAAGTATTATATCATATAAAAATTACCTTGGTTTAGACTGATGATCTCATTCTCCAATTCATAACCCCTCATTATGTCATGATTCCTAAATAGGTTTTCCAATATGGTTTAGAATTAATTATGAGTAGATGTAGATTCAATATGAAAGAGTAGGTTGAGAGACATAAATAAGCATATAAGAATGTAAGATCATTCACTTATATTAAACCACTTCACCTTATCTACATCAAGTTTTGGTTCTTTTTTTATACCCACCATGATTCAGTGTAATCCTTTACTGCTTAAAAGGATTTGCACATTGATGTTTCATTCGTTAAGCTGAATGGAGTAAGAAGTGGAACTAAACTTTGATCCATGGTGTAGAAAGTAAATATGTGATAAAAGATTATGAATGTGCACCCTTTGAATATACAAAGGTTTAATTTAAAAGGAATGCTAATATCACTAATGTGTAGGGATGGAAAAAAATCTTACTTTCAAAAAACATGACACCTGAAAAGGAGCAATAGACTAAAAGTTATGTGCGCTTGACACTTTGGATGACAAGGCCAATCTCCACTTTGAAAAATATGAATGTTTTTGGGATGAAAATTTTTGGGTTTAATTTTTTTGGAATCAAATTACCCAAGAAAAACTTAAGCCCTCTTAGAGTAAAGGTAAAGAACTTTTAAGTTAGAAGTGACTAGAGGCTCAACTCCCATGTGACTAATGACTAAGACCTAAAATATGTGTTCCCCCTCCCAATTTTGATTGAATTGATTGATTTGGGAGTGATATCACCCTTAAAATGGATCTAAGTTTGGAAATAATAATGCCACTTTCCACTCAATTAAATTTGACATCCTCTTGAACACCATATAGTCACATAACAAAGGAGAAGGTGGGCAAAAGATGGGGTATACTCAGACATGTGGTAGATATTATGGTGTATCTATGCATTAGGTAGAAATTAGGGCATTTCTTCTCACTAGATAGAGTTTAGAGCATGCCAAAACAAGGGGCAGAGCCTAACTAGTGCCTATGTAGGTGTTGAAACCTGACAAATGTCTAGGTAGGGGCCAGAGTCTAAAAGTTACATGAGAAGGGGTGAGAATCTAAAAGGTATATGAATAGGGGTGGAACTTGATACATTATTTATTAGGGGATGAAACCTTATAGGTGCATGAGTAGGGGGAACCAATACGTGTTTGATTAGGGTAAAATATCCACTGACCCCAAAATTTCCATCGAGACGTCAAAATATACTAAAGGCTATTGAAGGTAAGAAATGTCTACCCATTATTATTTTTATGCCATGAAAAGTCTACCAATTGTCAAAACTACTTGTGAGTCTTGGAAATTCCATTGAGTTAAAGAAACTTCCAAAATTATGGATTTTTTATGGCTCCTCAAAAATCTAGAAAAGACCCAATTGGTTTCTTGATGAACCCAAGAAAAACATAGAATTTTTTTTCGTCAAAGTCATCACATGTATGATTTTTTGTAAAATTTAAAAAATGACCTTAAAACCCTCTATAATGGTTAAAAAATAATTATCACAAAATTAGGTCAGGTTTACATTTATTTCTATGTTTTTCCACCTTCTAAATCTAGTGGCACTATCAATTTTTCAATTTTAGATTCCATATATGTAGATTTAAATGAATTTTTTGAGAAACCCCACCAAACCCTAAAAAAATAAAATCCATGAAAAATATCAAACAAACTAGAATGATAGATCTCACAACAAAATCAATGGCATTCATCTACCAACTCAACTTTGATACCATGTCAGAGTGGGCCACAATCAAGGATTAGACTGGATAGGGTTAAATGCATGAAGGTGAATCTGTATGAAGTAGTGAAATTTGAAGAACAACTCAAAATGGAAGAAGTTTGTCTTCAAAACTAAAATTTGTATTAATATTCATTAGTTAAAAAGTATATAGGAAGGTACATTAGATAGTGAGGAATTTGGTCACCCAAAAAGGTAATTAACTCAACTCATAATTAGAAAATGACTTGAATTACTTTTCCTATAATGAACTATTATTAACTGAAGAAAGCTAATTAGAACATGTAGGTAAAAACACATAATGGGAAAAAACCTACACTAACAAAAATATGTTCCCATGACATGCCCTCACTAAAATATGAAATTGAGAGTTGGTATAAGTGTGGAGAACGTGTTTCCATGACATCTCCCCATTATAATCTAAGAATTTTGAGCGCTGAATAAGTGTGGAGGTCATGCCTATTTTACATGCCCCCACTAAAAGATGAACCTGTGAAGGTGTGAAAGCCATGCCTCTATCACGTTCCCCCAATGGTATGCACCCATTTTGAGGTGAGGAAGTATAAAATAGTAGTTTCCTTACCTCAAAAAGATAACATAACTATATAATTTGTGTATGGATCATGAAACACATAAGAGTAGCATGTCTAGGTAGATATAATAATGAGGTGCAAAGTATGTGATCACATCAAATCCTAGCATGCATGATGTGAATCATGGCAATGTTTAAATATTAATAGTATATGCTCAACAATAAATTAAGCACACACACAAGATCACCCAAAATCAAATAAAAAAGAAATGGTCCAATGAGACCTCAAATAATGTGCATGTTCAAATGTCAAAAAATAAAAGAGAAATTGCATGGTCAAATGTACACAAAGCATATAAAGACATGTTCAAATATCACATAATCAAAGAGACATGACATAGTCAAATGTACACAAAGCATAGAAAGACATGTTCAAATGTCCACATGAAAAAATATGACATATGCAAATGTCACAATAGGCAAACATATGCATTGGGGCCATAATCAATGGATCATATTCAAATTCTCAAATAAGTGATACAATGCATGACAATAGAAAGCAAGGAACACACTTGAGTAAGTAAAAAAATGATAGCATAGAATCATAATTAACTAACATAAGCACATCATAATAGTAAAGATATATGTGTTAGCAAAAAACATTAAGTACATAACATATCAAGTACATTATGAAAGATATATAATCATGGATAAAGGCATGTGTAAGTATATAATCTCAAACATGATAATTAAAAAATATCATATAATGTAACTTGGGTGTATCATGATCAAATAAGTGGGTGCCCCCAATGTATTGATGACATGAATAGAGGGAAGGGCCAACATCCATATGTACATATATCATGTTCCTAGGTATGCATGTATCACAATCAAAATATGCATGAAACATATGTGTGTATATATATATAAACAAATGATATTCTATCTACCAACATGGAACCAACAACATAGATGCGAAAGAGCTAATAGGACATGTAAATGCTAATTTTTTTAAAATTTTTATTTTTTTGGTATTTTTGGTAATGTTATATGTGTTCAAACTTAGGTTATATTATTTTCATTGTTTAGACCATGTTTGGATAGGTTAAAATTGTTCACAACTTATTTATCCTCATGATTTACTTATGAAGTATAAGGGTGATTTTCATCACATGGAATATGAATCAATTTATCCTAATGATAAAAGGAGATAACTTTCTGATTTTTATCAATTTTTACTTCCATTTCGTATAACCAAATGGTTCCTATTATGAATTCATATTGATATTTTTGTTGCATGACCCAAACCCTTGTTTGAATCAATTTAGT
This sequence comes from Torreya grandis, assembly GCA_037957365.1. NCBI lineage: Eukaryota > Viridiplantae > Streptophyta > Pinopsida > Cupressales > Taxaceae > Torreya > Torreya grandis. The sequence goes on along the minus strand of JARHVA010000100.1, from coordinate 1,638,426 downwards.
ACTACAAGAAATTGATATTATTATGTTTCCCAAGGAGTCTTTCCCACTTCCTTGAAATATGGTTATAATCTTTGAGAAATTTGTTGACAACATAATGATTTTCCTAAAGGTGGTTATAATCTTTGAGAAATGTAGGTGGGATGGTATAAAATGATTTGGCCATAGGAAGTTATAATTATTAGACCCTGATTATGAAAAACATGATTGATTGGTTAATGATGAAGATAACCTGACACAGATGGTAATGATGAATTGGAGCAACTTGCTAGTAGGGAGATACTCATCTGAACTAACAAAGGTTGAAATTATTTCATTATGAATTACTCTATTTGGGATATGATTGGGATGTTTTTTATACTAATGCCGAGGAGATGTTGATTCCAACATTACTGATTAGACTTATTGAAGCTTATTTTTTGTGTAGCATATGATGGTATGTATCATGATAGAACACCATGAGGACTCAACTAAAATATGCATAAGGACTGACTCTTGAAATCTAATGCTTAATAAAAAATAATGCACTAATAATAAAAACCATTATGGCAATGTAGATGTATGAATGTGGATGGATTCAAATATAAATGGGCAAGGATCACCCAATGAATGCACATATACTAAATCAAGGCAACAGTGCTAAAAGCAAATAAACAAGTACATAAACAATAAAAAAACAAGAAAAGAAATTGTCAAAGAAACAAATAATTAGTCCTAATGTTAGTATACACAACATGAAAAACATTACCCCTAGAAAATAGGTGACAACTTAACAAACAAACATAATTAGGGAATACAAGAAAAGGAAGGGGTGGCTGAGTTGTCTCTATATGCACTAGGCAAGTGGACACTACCTACACAGTTCCATAGATGTAATATCTAAAAAAACTTTAGGTCAAATGTAGTTCTCCCAATAAATGGGAATAAATTATAACTGATGAAAAATAAACATGATGGATGTGATAGAAGAATAGGAATGGTCTTAGAAAATGGCAAGTTCATGGGATAAAATGCCAAAAAGGATGGGGAAACTAAGTGAACAAGTCATTTGCTTGTGACTTAGTGAGGGTTCTCAGAATCCTTAAGGAAAATAAGTGGTCAATGTTTTTATTTTTTACAATAAATTTATAAATGTTTTTGGAATTTTCAAGTATCTCAACTCAATCGAGAATGATGAGACACTAAATCGTCCAAGCTCGTAAAATGAAAAGAGTGTGGAAACTTGAAAAGATGCTCACAAAATGGTGAGAGCGTGGCTTAAGTTGCTTTCAAAATGGTGAGAGCATGGTTTAGGTTTCTCAAAAAATGGTAAGAGTGTGGCTTAGGTTAATCATAAAATGATGAGAGTGTGGCTTAGGTTGCTCATAAAATGGTGAGAGTGTGGTTTAGGTTGCTCACAAAATGGTAAGAACATGGCTTAAGTTGCTCATAAAATGGAAAGAACATAGATTAGGTTGATCATAAAATGAGAAGAGAATGGATTAGGTTGCTCACAAAATGATGATAGCATGACTTAGGTTGCTCACAAAATGGTGAGAGTATGGCTTAGGTTGCTCACAAAATGGTGAGAGCATGGTTTAAGTTGCTCACAAAATGACAAGATCATGGCTTAGGTTTCTAAAAAAATGGTGAGAGCATGGATTAGGTTAATCAAAAAATAGTGATAACATGGATTAAGTTACTCATGAAATGGTGATATCTTGGCTTAGGTTGCTTACAAAATGGTGAGAGTATGGCTTAGGTTACTGAGCTGACCTCAACAAGTATTAAATGTTGCCTACATAGTCCCAAGATGAAACCTTAAGTCATTGTAGTTCTATTTTATAATAGAGGATTATAAATAGTGTCGTAACTAATTCAAACAAAATAGGCATAATTGGTATAAAGTCATAGTATGACACAAAAATGGTAAGTTGGTATGTCAAGGCATGATAAACAAATATTTCCCCTAGTTTGCCTATAGGCAGTTATAATTAAGATATAATGGCATAGGTCAATAGTAATAATTTGTCCATAGGTGGTTATAATTATTAGTAAGACTAGTGAGACACTGATTTGCCCATAAGTGGTTATAATCAGGCACACTTAGAAATAGAGAATAGAACAAGAAATGAAGGATGCAACCACCAAAGTGCTATCTTACTTCTCCAAAATACCACATCTATTTGGAATGCTTGAAATAAATTTTGAAATTGAATCTGAATCCATTTGCTAAAAAACATGAATGGAACCAAATGGAATAGAACCAAGGTCATAAGGCTAGGTAGGGAGGTAGAAAACAACTTGATTGATGAGAAGGGTATGGTAGAGTGGATATGTGATTGGAAAAAATGATAGCTTAGTAGGATGATAAGATGGTAAAAGAGTATAGTACAAAGAATAATAATGATAAAATGACATAACTTGAAATGGTCCTTATAGATAATACATCAAGTCACTCAAGCATAGTACCACTTGAGGTGGATAATGTTCATTGGCTCATCAAGTTCATTTCTGTTTAGTGTGGTAATCCTATATACTCTTGTTCCATAGTTTTCCATAATGATGAAAGGACCAACCTAGTTGGGTTTAAACTTGCCTTTATGCTTCTTTTTGATCATGGTATTATTTTGAATCTCTTTAAGGACAAGATCACCAAGTTCAAATTCTCTATGGTTCATACACCAATTATAGTGGCCTCAAAGTCAATTTTGATAGGCTTGGAGATTATTTACTGTATCCATGTATTTATCATCAAGTAACTTTATCTTTTGCAGATGAGCTACTCGATATTTGTTATCATATAGGACATTCTTGAAAGAGATGCATAGATAAGACAACTCGAAATCAATGGGAAGAATGGACTCAATACCATAAAAATGCAACTATGGAGTGGCTCTTGTGGGTTTATAATGATTGGTATGGTATGCCTAAAGGGAATAGTATATCTAAAGGTGCCAATCATGACCAACATAATTAACAATCTTTTCCAAGATGTTGAAAATGATTTTGTTTGATGCTTTGGCCTAGCCATTACCTTAAGGGTAATATGTCATGGAGAAATGTTGCACAATGTTATATTCATCACATAGCTTTTCAACATTCTTGTTCTTAAATAATATTCTATTATCATATATAATATCAGAAGGGATACCATAACGAAAAATGAGGTGGTTGAAAATAAACTTGGAAACTTGCCTTACAATCATGTAAGTAGGGGGTATAGCTTCAACCCACTTAGTGAAATATTCAATGGTAGTAAGGATATATTTATGGCCATTGATTGAGGTGGGGTTGATCTTACTAATGAGGTTGATGCCCCATATAGCAAATGGCCATGGTGTTAACATTGGTTTTAGAGTCTTGGCCAAGGCATGGATCAAATTAGAATGCCATTGACATTTGTTGCACTTATTTACATATGCATCTATATTTGCATCCATTGTGGGCCAATAATAACTAGTACCCAAGAGCTTTTTGGATAAGACTACCCCACTAGTGTGGGCTCCACATACTTCTTCATGAACTTCCCATAATGCTCGTGTAGATTCTAATGAATTTAAACAATTAAACATAGTTCTATCAAAACTATAGTGGCAAAGGGTTCATCCAAGTGAGGTATAACAAGTGGTTTAATGTATGAAGGATTTGAATTGATTTTAGGATAGGTTAGGTGGTATAATTTAGTTGTGGATTTAGTTGTAAAGGTTTAAGTACTAGATAGAGCTAGGACCAGCAATATCACAAATCATTACGATAGTTTAATTACTAGATAGAGCTAGGACCAACAATATCACAAATCATTACGTTAGTTAAAGGTTCATGAGTTGGTGCTAGAATTTTTTTGACAAGGAACTTATAATCTTTAGTCGTGTCCATTTGTTGAATCAGAGATCCAGTAATAGTCATAAAATCTATGATTCTATTACTTGTCTTTGGTATATATTCAAATTAGACATCATTAATCTATCATTTGAGAGTCTCAACTATGGCCTTATATAGAACCAGCTTGTCATCTTTGGTCTCAAAGTGGTGTATAACCTGATTGATGATTAACTGAGAATCACCATAAACCTTGAGATGAGATATGTTCTATTGTACCACTTGTCAAAGTCCTACAACAAGTGATTCATATTCAGCCATGTTATTAGTATAAGGAAAGTTGTTATTGAATGATTTAGGGATTAGATCCCCTATGGTATAATAAATAAAAGACCTACCCTTGATCCATATGCTATAAATGACCCATCAAAATATATCTTCTAGTGCTACTCCTCAAGAAGTGTGTCAATGATGGTCATTATGGATTTTTTAGAAAATTGGAATCTGAGTAGCTCTATATCAGTAAGGGGTGCTTTAGGAAGCTAATCTAAAAGAACTTCCCACCTAATGGATTTTAGGTTGATGTACTCGATGTCAAACTCATTAAGAAACATGATCCATTTGGCCATGTGGCCTTGTAATGCTATTTTAGATAGTAGATACTTCAGCGGATCTACTTTTGAAATAACCATGGTCTTATTGTTTAACATGTAATGGCATAATTTTTGAGCTATGAAGACTAGGGATAAATATGTTTTATCTATGGGCATATAATTATGTTCATACATGACCAATATATGACTTAAGTAGTATACAACATGCTCCTTTTCATTATCATCATGTTGAGCCAAAAGTTCTTATAGGGCATTATTAATAGTGGATAGATACAATAAGAATGGCTTTCCCAACATAAGAGGCAACAAAATAGGTGGATTTGATATATAGTCCTTTAACTATTGAAAAACTATCTAACAATGATCATCCTAGTGAAATGTGATTCCCTTCTTTAGCAAATGCATAAAAGGGTGGTATTTATTGGCCAATTATGATATGAAGCATCAAATAGATTAGATCATGTCCTATAAACTATGGAGATGCTTCAAATTAGTTTGTGGTTTCATCTCTATTATAAATTGGACTTTGGCTAGATCAACTTCAATGCCTAGATGAGACATAATGAAGAGAAGCAATTTTCCTGATGTGACTCTAATGACACACTTTTTAGGATTAAGTCTAACTTTGTACTCAATAGTCTTTCAAATATTATATGTAGCATTGCTAGATGATCAACCCTAGTCTTATATTTGCTAAGAATGTCATTGACATAGTCTTCAATAATGTCATATATCATATCGTGAAATATAATGGTAATGGATCTTTGATAGGTGGTTCCTACATTTTAAAGACTAAATGGTATAACTTGATAACAAAATTTTTCCCATGGAGTGGTGAATGCTATTTTGTGTTAGTATTCTGGTGCTATCATGATATGGTTATACCCTGAAAAGCTATCCATTAATGAAATCATCTCATAACCCATTGTGGATTTGATGATCATGTCAATGTTTGGAAATGGAAAGTCATCCTTGGGGAAAGCTTTGATTATATCTCAAAAATTAGTATAGATTCTAATTCATTCTAGATTTTTGGTAACTAGCACAACATTGGAGATCTAGTCTAAATAGTTGATCAATGGAATACATCTTGATTCCAAGAGTTTTTACAACTCTTTCTTTAATAATGTAGTAATGCGAGGATGCATCTTACACAACTTTTATTTTACTAGTTTGTCATCAGGATTGACCACAAGGTGGTGCAGAACCAAGGTGGGGTCTAAACCTGGCATGTCAGAATATGCCCATGCGAATATATCATTAATTCCCTCAAAAGGGTTTTAAGGACATCACTCTCCTTTTTAGTAAGGGATGTGCCTAGCTTGATCCACTTTGGGTCATTTGGGGACCCAATGTTCACCTCTATTATATCTTCCACTAGAAGGTTTGAACTATCTTCAAAAATAGGGGGCAATGATTTGAATTGATTAACAATGTTATAGTCTTTTGTTAGGACTAGATCTTTGAATTCCCCTAATGGAAGGTTTGGCCATGTAGCAAAAACTATTAGAAAATATCTAAGGATCTTATCAAATCTTATTATTCTTCAAAACTAAACTTAGACTCACTGATAAGTTCATCATTAGTGGTCTCCTAAGCTGTGTATGAAGAAGGTTGAACACCCTCATTTAATGGCACCTAAAATAGGTTTTCACCACTAGACTGACCTTTTTTCTTTACTTTTTCCCTTGTCAAAAAGCACCTCAAAGAGGTTTTCACTTTGGGAACTCAATGTTTTAATTACTTAATTTTGGCTAAGGATGTTCATCCATTATCCAAAATAGGAATCATGATTCAACTTGATTGATAACCTTGATTTATGGTCCCCCAATGGAACATTTTCTCTAAGGACAAGAAAATAATAGAAATCCTCATCATTTTGAAACTCATCAATTGATACATGGGATTCATTATTCCTAGTCTATCAATTGGGGATAATACAATGGTAGTGGGTTGTGAAAAATGACTGGTCTAAGGGTACAAACATAATGAGGGTTAAACATGTTAGTCTCATATAGGTAATCAAAAAGGATATGATCAAACTTTACTTCATTGTCATCATCATCATTAGTCGATGGCAATAGAACATGATTAATGTACATAGAGTCCCCCCCCAAAATAGTTTAAATTTGAGTTCATATGGTCCTTTATATCTGGTCATGGAAATCAGATCGAGGGTTCCTTATTGATTTAGCCAAGGCCTCCTCCATAGTCTTGATACTTCATGATGTTATTGGGAATATGATACTTTGCATTCTCATAACAATTAGCTTACTTGTCATTGTATAACCATGATTCATCCCCTTCGAGAGGGTTATGTTCTACTCTAAATACTGGTATAAATGTGATTGGTCCTAGACTATAATTTTTACCTTTTCCCTTTTATTTCCATTCTAGATGAAGTGGCTTGGATTTAGGTCTTCTAAAATACTTTGGGTTCTATGGAATATTTTTAATATGAAAGGTATCATGGGTCACATACTCTCTTGGGCCATTAGGTGAGATGGTATAATGATTAGATATCTTAAGAAGTGACATGTGGGAAAGGGAATCAAGGGAATTAAGACTAATGTAACATCATCTAGTAAATCAAGGAAATTACCTTTCCCTTATCCTACTTGGCCACTAGATTCATGTCGAAATGATAGTTATAGCTCTTGAACTCAACCTCTAGGTATTTACAATGTTGCAAATCTCTCAGTATACAAACTTTCATCCCTGAATGGGAGAACTTGATACATTGGTGCAACATCAATGGGACTGCATGAATTTCATATAACCAAGGTCTACCCAAAATAATATTGTATAACAAATCAAGATCTAGCATATGGCAAAGTGTATCATGGGTCAAGCACCCAAGGATAACTGGAAAATAGATGGTGTGTTATGATTCTCATTCTTAATTCTCATAGGCTTTGATGGTTATTTTTTTTCTTGAAGATCTACCATTGTGTACCTAAAAATCTTGATGAGCTTTAGAGACACTATGTTTAAACTTGATCCATTATCTATAAAGACACATTTCAATATATATTGATTTATGTAAACTTTGATGTACAATGGATTAATATGAAATGGGCCAAGGGATGACATATCACTTTGGTTGAAAGTGACTTATTGGGTTGGAGTGAGGTGTCCAACCAAAGCTTGGAATTTGTCAGGAAATATGTCACTTGAAATTGTGGATTGACTAAAGAACTCGTTTAGGATGTTTTTGTGGATTGTTGATGTATGCAACAAATGTAAAATGGAGATTTGTATTGGTATATTTTGTAATTTTCCCAAAATGTCAAACTTATTTTCTTTATTATTATTAAATGGCTTGTTCTAAGGTATAATGGCTAGTTGGGTGATGGGTGAAGTGATAGATGGCTATGGGCCTGGGATGGTAATCTTTGACCTTTAAGTTATGATTTAAAATTTAGGATTAGATACGTGACCATGTTTTCTAATAAATTATGGTGATGGTAGGGGACTAGATAGGATATGTCTTGGTTTCTGGTGTACTTATGCATGGTCCTGAGGCAATGATGAGTTATTGGTATAGGGTCCAAAATTAGTAATACTTGCCTACTAGTATGTCTGTATGTAGTCCTAGGTTAAAGAAGGACTATCAATGCAAGTTAGTGGATTGTTATTATTTAGGAAAAGTCTTTATTGATTGGTATTTGGTCTCAGATTGATGGATATGGTATTAATGTGACCTCCTATAATATGACCTACAACCCTATTATAGTCACGTGTAATTACATGGTAGGTCTATTAATTGTTTATATTTTAAACTTGGTTATGTCCATTGTTAAGACATTGTTGGTTATGTTATTAGTGATTATATTGGTTTGGCCTTGGTTTTTGAAGTTATTGTTGTTGGTTTTACACTGGCCATTGTTGTTATTATGGTTGGTTGTTATGCTATGGAAAAGGGTTTTGAAAGATTTTAAGGTTTTCATTAGAAGTGAAAACATCACCATCCAATGTTATTTCCCCATTCTCCAACATATTCTAAATAAATTTTTTGATTTACACATGATAAAAAATATGCCCATTAACTCGATTATATTCATAGAATTAATTTTGGTGATACCAATTAGGATAAGGGATGCCTTGAGGGTAATGTTTAGATATAGGCCAACTAATTATATTAGAGGTCATGAGTTTATGAAACAAAGATTAAATAGGTTCTCCAAGGTCACTAAAAATATGAAAATTAGGTGATCTTCTCTTTGGAAGAGGGGCTTGTAATGGCAAAGGCTGTTGTATTTGGTGCATGGGCCTGGGCTATTGTACTTGTTATATTTATTGAAAAGATTATGGGTTATGAGTAATTTGTATATGCTATGTAGGCTGAGTAGATAGTGTTTGCACCATTTAGACATGTCTCAAATTTTTTACTTTATTTCTAATAACATGTTTGTTGTGGTTGAATTACTTTAGTCTATCATTGTTATTGGCCTATGCCAGTTGTGATGCTTGTGCTTAGACTTGGTGTTGGGTTTGGATATTTACTTGATTGGTACCTTGATTATGATTTGATGAAGTAAGCTTGATAATACATTTATTAATAAGTTATAACTTGATCAATGAACCTTTGCCAATGATCTCTTTAAAGGTATGTGCACACTACAACTCTAAATGATAGGATATTTCACTGTGTAATTTTTTAATAAACACAATGGCTTATTATTTGGCAGGTAAACTATGGGTGAATAAAATTTTAAAGACTCTCCATTAATTTAGATAAATTTTAAAACTTTCACTATCCTTTTAATTCACTTGCATCAAGTTGACTAATGAAATCTCATGCTCAAGATTATATGAAAAGTGCTGCACAAACTTATCTGAAAGATCATCAAAATCTAACATTGAATTCTTAGGAAACTTTAAAAATCACTCTAAGGCTTGTTATTTTAGAATCCTTGGGAATAAAAATAAAATTTATATGTTTTTATATGCCACTGGCTAGCATGCAACAAAGAACTTGATCAAATGAGCCTTGGGGTCACCTTTCCCTTTGTATTTGTCAAATTTTGGTGGTTCGTATCCTAGAGGAAATGGTATATATAAGTATTCCATGTTAAATAAATAAGAGCACACATCATTTAACTTAATTTTTTGGTTTTTTTCCTATCTTGGATGGCAAAAATTGCATCCTTCATTTGTTGTAGTTCTTGGCCTAGGAAATTAGAGGGAACATTGGTTTGAGCTGGAATATTGGCTTGGGTAGATGTTTGAGTGGTCATAAGTGTATCAATTTAACTGAGGTAGATGGAGTTAATTTATGGGATATGTTGTTTTGGTTGGGGAATAGACCAAGAATACACATGCATGGATTAGAATGCAATTTTTGAAATTACATTTGTGGTTTACAATATTCTAGTTTAGATTGAATATGTGAGCTTGGATTGAAGGATGTTGAGGTTAGGATGGAGGGATATAACTATCCTATGCCTATTAAGGTTGAATATGGACCTATTTTGAACTAATCAAACCTTTCTATCAAGGGGGTTACTTATGAACCAAGACCCTATCCTTGAACTAGTGGCACACTCTGCATGAAAGGTAAAGGTTGCCTACTTAGTACTTGAGGAACATTAAAACCTCTTTATTGTGTGAATCCTAATTGGGAAGTAGACACATATTAGATATTTAGTATTTTTTTTTGACCAATAGTCATATATTGTTGATTAAAAATCATTTGAATTTGAATTGGTATATTGGTCTATAAGGAAAGAGGTATGTTCACTATTACCTGGTGAGGTGGAACATTAGTTACCCTTATTAAGGTGGAAATATGTTCTATCTTTTTTGAATTGGTATGTTTAATTATACCTATTGTTGTGTAACACTACTTATTCCCTATTAGGGAGGAGTAAGATTCATCACATTCTATTGTTGAGGCACGACATTGATTGTTCGCTGGTTACCTAATCTTGTTGGTTGACCACTTGAAGAAGTAGTTGGTTGAGGAGTAGTGGTAGTACTTGGTTGAGGTTGGGATATATAAACTCATACTCCTAAATTTGGAGAACCACTCATTATGTTAACTAAAGGTACACTTGTTTGCATATTAGTTATTTGTGTACTTACACCACTTTGGTTTGGATTAGATGTTTCTTGCACATTATACACTATGTTTTGGCCACTATTATATGTAGAAGTATACGACATTTCTTATATGATTGAGGTATGAAATTAGTTTTTGAATGAAGTTTTTTGCTTGAATAGGTATATACCTTGATTGTCTTGACTAGTTAATTATATTAACACTCCTGTTGAAGGAACTAAATAATGAGAGGCCTATTTGACATGGTCATCTGATTAAAATTATGCACTAGGTTCAAGTAAGTTTGGTATGCTATCTACATCTATATAAAGTGATCTTCCATGGGGTCCTTTCCTTTGACAAGCATACTAGGGTTCTAATACATCATTTGGACTAGAGCTAACATGTTTTTATAAGAAGCCTATTAAATATACAGTATGTTATGAGTTGTTCTTACTAGAATTAGCAAATTCTCATGGGGGAAGTCCACCAAAAACTTATCCCCTACTTCTATAGCTCTAACTAAAATATCATATTTTTTTTCTAATACGTGATGTTTAAATAGATAAAGATCATATGTGGATGGTATAGTAACATAGTATGGCTGTTGAGGAAATGGATCTTTAATTTTAGGTATCAAAAATAGGTACTACTCTCTTTGTGCTTAATCCTAATCCGAGTATGGAGGTATGTTAACCATATAATGATCTAATGGGTCTTAGTTTTGTGCCCCTATTTGAGTACTATAATATAGATAAGGATCCATCTCATAAGTAGCATTGTCTGCATAAGAGTCTTGAACCATTTCTTCTTGTGTGAATACATTACTAAATATTAGATTATACATGAGGCCACTACAAGTGTAAGAAGACATGTTAGGATCCATATTAAATGTTCCATGACCAAAAGGAATAGAGTTCTACAAACTCTAAAAAAGTGATTTCTAAAAAGAGGTTCAAACTTGATCTAACCTTAGTTAAAAAGATGGATATGTATATCCAAAAAGGTTGATACAATGAATTGTGACAAATAAGCTAATTTCAAATGTCCAATGTTAAAAATATCACACAAAAAGCTCAAGTAGAAAGATCAAAAATTGAAATGCCAGATTCTAGGATAAAAATGTTTCAAATGAGTCTAATCTAGGAAAAATAAAAGTTGCTAGGTATTTTGATCAAATGTGGCATCAAAATCTAGGCTCAAATAAAGGTATGTGCTAGGAATTTTGGTGAAATGATATCAAAATCTAGATTTTAAACAAAGATGAGATATTTAATCTAACAGATTTGAAACACTTCTAACAAAAACTACGCATTTGACTCTTAGACATAAACCTGATCAATAAGCATAAGGTATGAAATAAAAGTCACTTGATTATAGTTTATTTCTCTCAAATAATGGAAGAAACTAGACTCCTTTGACAAATAATCTAGGAAAAGGTGAATAGCATAACCACACTAGACAAAGGCTCACAAAGAAAACTTGAATTAGTTTGAACTTTTGGAAAAACTTGGAATCTATGCAAATAGGCCTATGAAACAAGTTTTGAAATAATTTGAGTAGTGTAACAATGATAAAATGCTCAAAAAGTGTGACAAACATTTTCTTTAAGAATATAAGAAAAAATGGTTTTATATGATTTTGATAGTGTAATACTACTCTCCTTAACTCAAATGACACACACACACAAAGTTTGAAAAATATCTAAGGCAAAAGTGTGGTATCAAATGGACTCAAGAAAATGGGTAAATAATAAAGGTAGTACAAAATGTATCCTAGGACTCAAAGTGTGAGTGATACGAAAGATGAATTGAGTCATACCAAATGATGATAATGATTATGAGTCTAAAAATGGCCCTTAATTCCAATTGTAAATTGAACCTAAGTTCCCTCAAGTTTAGTTTAAATGGTGAACCCACTTAACACATCAACATTATGAACTTATAAAGGTTTAATGTTTAATTTTTAATTATCAATGAAAGATTTAATAAAATTGGGCAAATGGTCTAGACTCAAATGGGTAGCATAATTGTGCCAAAACAGAAGATATGAAAAAAAGTTTATGATAAAGTTTTGATTAAGGAAAAAGATGATTTTTACTTGGGTAGCATAACACCTTGTTCAATAAAAAATGGTAGACAATGTGTTTGGTTATGCAACCCCTTTATTAACAAATAATTTTGAATCCACATAAGACCAAGTAATCTAAGACAAGGACAAATCAACTAATTAATCATCTTAAGCCTTAAATGATAAGGTATGGTAAAGTGGGGTTAACTAAACTAATAAGTTTTTAAACATCTAGATGGATCAGATGCATAAGACTTTCATGTCAACATGTAAGATAAACACATGTAATTTGGGTCCATGTTATATGGATTGTTATAAAAAGGTCTTGCCCTTTTTACAACCACTACATCTATTGCTTACTCAGTGTAGTGCGATGTCCAACACGCTTAAACATCTTGGGCTTAGCTGCCAATGATAGGATATGGTTTAATTTATCAAAACATCATCCTAGTGGGGTGATCCCAATTTATATACCCCCATGGAGAGGGGTTGAAGACAATGCTGAGAGATGAATTCTTGGGTCAAGGCTTCCCTATAAAATGTATGGGAGGTAATGAAGTTCCCCTCACAAGCCAAGATGCAATGAAATAAAAACTAAGTAAAATATCTTTATAGTTGTTTCTAAATCACCCAAGCCATGTGGGTCTTGGGAACAGCCTTCACAACATCTCTTTTATGCCTTTAGACTAAGGTAGTTTTCAATGAAGATGGCATTTTTGATCCCACAAGTTCCCTATAGGGGATGAGGGGAGGGCATACACGCACAATTTCCTTTTTGCTCAAACAAATCTAATTAAGAAAATAATGATTAACTTGCATAAAACAAAAACTTATGAGTTCAATTTTAGAGCACTAAAATGAAATATTTGGTGGTGTTCTTTGGACCCTTGGCCTTAAGTTACAAAACTTTAAAAGAACAACAAAACTATTCAAGTAAACACCCTTAAAATTTATTTAATCACTAAATTAAAGATTCACAATTATTTTTAAGTATCCCAAAAGAGGTTTAAAAAAATTAATTTAGTATGATTTGGCACTTTTAAAGTGGCCCCTACAAAGAAATGGTTAGAGTGTTGTTTAGCTTTGAAGCACTTTTTCAAATAAAACAAGCAAACTTAAAAAGTATGCTCTTAGGTTTGGATGACCTATCGACCCAAAGGAAAAACCTCAAGAAATAAAATGCATTAGATTAGGATTGGTTAGCAAAAATCTCAATAAAACCTGTAAGGCGATGATTAGACAAAGAAAACACAATTTAATGAAATCAAACAATGATGATTAGAAACATTAAAAAGGTTCAAATTCCTATTTTAAGATTTTGTGAAAAATATATTCAAATTAAAGATAAAATGATAGCATATTGTGAAAATCTAGGATAAAACACGTGGTTTTAAAAAAATCATAAAAAATATAGTTTATATGACCCCAAACCAAGCTCCAGAAGATGGCTTATTAGCTCTCAGATCTGCACACTACAATATCATGACTGCATAGTGAAATAACAAAACTCATAGTGCAATAACATGACTAAAGAGTCACAAAATTAAAATATCATGACTAAAAAGTCAAAATATTATAATATCATGACTAAAAAGCTGTAGGATTGTAATATCATGACTGCAAACAATGATATCACAACTTATGAAATCACAATATTGTAATATAGTGATTATCAAGTCATGATATTATAATATCACAACTTGACCTATAGATAGAGAACCAATTAGTTTAGAACATAGTTAGTACATGATATCTCTACTAAGATAAAACTGTGATTATTTTAGTTATAGGAGTGTGGTCCAGAGGACAACATCACCACTTCATAGTGACAAAACTATGACTTCTAAGAAAATAGGTTTTTGCTCAAAAATTTCACTCCTTTTGCTCCCACACTCCAAGATCCTACATGAAAATGGTTATTAGGTTACTTTTAGGAGATATTTGATCAAATTTGTGGGGTTAGGTCCCACCAGGTGTGCCATTTATGAATATAAGATTATAATAAGGGGATATTAGTATAGTGTTAGTGTACGAAATGAAAATCCAAAATAACACACTAATAGCTAACACATTAAGCGGATAATAATGAACAAAAATAAATGGAAAACATAACTATAATGCAAAATACAAATGATCTTTCACCTTCCTTGGATGCTCCAAATGTCTTGTTGAAGTGGCTTGCTTGGCTTGTGCTCAATGAGTCTTCATCAAAGGAGGCTTGGCTATCTCCTCTTTTCCTTGGCACTAATGTATTTTGTGTTTTTGGCTTAGATCAACAATTGGGAGTGATAACACTACATCAATGGATTGAGATATATTTTTAGCATTATAACTTTACACCAAAAGAGCTTAAAATTATGAATGTGAGGCCTCTTATTTATAGATTTTTGGAAATAATCAGAATGAACCTAAACTATCTATCTCAAGATCAAGATGTGTGGGTAAGAATCCATTTAATTTTGGAGGATAAAATCAATAAATATTTGGGATAGAGAGGCATTAAAGAGGCATGGGAGGGCTTAACTAGATATTTTATGCATTTATGGCTTAAGGATTTCTTCTTAAGAAATGATGTCCCTTGATGATGTAGAAAATCATAATAAATTTTCAAAAATAAATATTCAACAAGTTCCTTGGAAACTTAACTTAAGATCTTGATTCAAATTAATTATCCTTAAACATGATTTATCAAATTTGGTGCAAATCTTAGAAATTGGTGCACAAACTAATCAAACTAGTCAAAATGTCATATTATTGGCTCAAAATTTGATTGGATTGAAATTGGAAGGTGATGTTAGATGCATTAAATCCATTATCCCATTTAGGATGTTTCCAATAAAAAATAAAAAATGCATATGTATCATGCAAGAAATTTGGTAGAAAAGAGTAATCCAAAGCACCTAGGTGCGAAAATATCATTTTGACTTGAAATGATCTAATCAAAGTTAGTTGTCTCATAAATTGCATTACCCTATTTAGTGACACTTTAGACAAAATCAACACTTGTATATGATAAATTTGAACCATTTAATACATTTTAGTATTTTTAGGCCAAATTGTGCATTTTGACAGAAATTAGTCAAAATCTTGGTTGGAGGTCATTGGTGGTCAATTTTAGGTGTCTACACTTATAAGATGCCCTTGTATCACACTACCAAGCTAAAAAGAAATGTATACCATAGGTGTTTGTTGATGCACCTAGTGTATTCTCCTATCTGATTACAATGAACCTCATTATAGAAGGTATCTACTTCTACTTACCTCTCATAGAGGTGAACATGTTCTTGGGCCGCACAATTAGGCCTTCTTTGGTTCAACTTCTTGGATAGTATACCTATACATGAAATAAAATTGTTAAGATAAACAAAGCTATTATTGTATTCTACCTACCTTAAAGGTGTATACCATTCTTCTACTTTTGTAAATTGATTCCCCTTCTCCTTATCTCCATGATCAACACCTACTTCAAGTATGTAATCTTCTTGCTTCACCAATACTTCTTGTTTTGTCCTCTTAACATTACATACAACATGTTCTTGGTCCCTTCATGCCACATGCTTGTGGAAACTCTTACTTTACTATTGTTCATCACCATTATAACTTCTCTCTATCTCCTACATATGCAATGGATGTATATTCATTTTCACTCTCCCATCTCCTTGATTTGTCACTCTTTCATGACTATCTTGTAAATAACTTGACTGTCTCTCATGGGCCTCTTGCTTATTGCCCAACTATTTAATTTTTTTTCTTATTCAAGACTCTCCCTCAAGCATTTGAGTTTGTCTACCATTTTTTCTTTATCTACCAAAATCACCTTAGGTTATTTATTCATCTCTATCTTGTCATTTTCCTTAACTTGCTCCAAACTTTGGTTAATGGTTTCTTGCTTCTTACCTATACTTTCATCACAAAACCACATATTAGAAATAAAATTTGGAGCCTTCATGGCTCTCTTTTGGGCTGCCTCTTTGGATACTTCAATATCCAAATTTGTATCTTGCTTGGTGTCACTTCCAACCCACTTCTTATCCATCCTAATTGTAATGTTTATTACTATCCTACTATCATATTTCTCATAGGCTTGGCCACCTTGCTTGTTTTGGTTTTCTTCTTTCTTGAGCTCTGTCATAGATGCTATGTTTTTTCCCTTCTAAAGACTTCTCTCTTTCTACTTCTTGATGACCTTTACTATCATCTTTCATTATTTTTCATCATATATTATGTCCATCTTTTTGGACTCACAACTCTTCATATTAACCATCTCAAGACAACTTACCTTTTCTTCTCTCTTCGGTGACTTGACCAAACCCAAACTTTCAATGGATTTGATCTAATATTAATTTGGTCAAGAATATGATAGACCTAATGAAAATATTGTTCACAATCCACTAAGAATATTTTCTAGCTTTGATACCAAAATTATGTAGAGCATACACCAACTTGTCTCACTTGACCTATTTCTAAATCTATTTCCTTTGACAATGGTTCTTAGGATCACTCTTCAAGCAATGTTATTTAGATTCACCTAGTTATCTTATACTTTTTAATTATTTTAATCTTGTTTAATATGGACTTCATTACCTTTTATTCCCACTCATCAACTTTGTCAACATTCTTCAAGTTTTAACTCATTCCTTTTCACAACTCTGTCTACACTTTTCACAGTCCTTGCAACCCTATTTTTGGTCTTATTTGATTTGTACAACTCTGTACCTTCATATATTTGAAAAATTACACTTGATGTAGATAAAATTTATAGGGTTATATATTTTGACAAACTTTAATACCTTCACTCAATGATTTGACTACTTTGTAAGGTCCCTTTTCTTCATTGACTAGGCCTATTAGGTCTCATGTAACTCAGTTTATGCTTAGACTTTGAAATACTGTACATATAAGTACCAAAAAATTAATTAAAATCATAAATCCTTAAGAAGACCTTCAGATAAAATGGTCCACAAATTTTCAATAATTTTTACTTGTGGATTCTCTCAGAATATGCATTTTCCTTACCAAACCCTATAACAGGGTTTCCATAGACTGTCCTTACCTGAGAGCTAATATTTTATGTTTTAAGGATATAAACTTGATTTAAAAAGAATATAATAGTTTTATAAGGTCTATATGATATTTATTCATCTTTTACAAAAATTGGTTATCCTCGACTTCTCTATCTAAGTTTTCTAACTCCAAGTCTCTCAATTATGTAGGAAAATATTGAAACTATAGGTTTGTGTTCCTATAGAATGGAAAAAACACAGTAACATGAAAGATAAAGTTGTAAATAACCTTATAAAATACTCAAATAACTTACCAAAACATTATATATCATTTTAAACTTAATTATATGATCATTTATTTTCAATAATCTAATACACAATCCACCATGATAATGTTCACTACAAGAAATGGGGGTTTCTTGGCATTTCTGTCTAACCACCATATGATTTACACACTATTTCTTGAAAATTACAAAATATAATAATAAAAAAAGTTTTAATAAACATTTTGAATCAATGTTCAACATCACTTTTTGCATTACATTAAAACTCAGTCAAATTGATAAATCAACAACACAGAACAAGGGCCTATGTTTTCATCCTTTAAACAAGGTTTCCTTTTTCATATTTCTTGAAGAAAACCTTCACAAAAAAACATAAATTTTCAAATAATCACACTTTTAATCAATTAATAATCTCAATATTTCATAAAAAAAATATTCAACCAATAATAAAAGCAATTTCTTCAAAGCAATGGTCTGTATTAATTTACTCAACAGAGGTTACAAAAGACATCAAAACTTTTCTCCTTACAAAACTTGTCAATCCTTAATTTATCTAATATGAAAATAAATATCAATCTCACACTACCAAAACTAACTCCTATGACTCTTAAAATGATTCATAACTAATTCTTGATTCTTTTCCTCTGAGAGGTCCTTTGGTTATATTGCATTTTCTTTTTTTACACAAGATGACCTATATAAAACCATGACCTTAGATTTATGAACATTCTATAGTTTCTAAACCCTGTAAGCATGTTTTTCATATCTTGACACCTTCAAAAATGCACAAAAGTCCTTAAAAGAAAGCTTAACAAGAATCAAATCTTCAAAAGGAGTTTTTGGCAAGAAAATCCCAAATTCAAATTTATTGCACCTTAAGACTATCTAGACTCCACATTATGACTAATTAGGACCTATAACACCTATTATACCCTTAATATACTATTTTAAGACAAAAATTAAATAAGGTCTGGGGTCCTTATAGGATGGCTATGCATCAATGTACATGTCTAGAACTTGTAGAGATGGAATATAAGTAGGTTTATAATATTTTGGGCATGATATAAGGCATGGGTCATAAAAATAACTTTGTTAGACTAAGAGATAAGAAATTAGATACATAAAGATATCATATGTAAACCTTTTGGCAGTGGGAAAGGTCTAGAAGATGAAGGTACATCCATGATATGTATTTTCTAAGTGTACAAGACTGAGGTGATATATAATTTAGAAATAGTATCTAAAATATATATAAATGAATAAGAACAAGGGTGATAAATAGATCTATATTAAGCCAATCAATTGTAAACTCAGATAAACAATATCCTAAATTTATAATACTAAGATATGATAAAAGTAGAAAGTAAAACTATTGATTGATATTGAAATAAATGGAAAATAAGATTACTTAGTTATTTTACTATGTGCATGTTAATATGATATATAATGCACTAGAAATTGCTTGGATCTAGATTCTAGAATAGCCATCAGACTTTGGAAATTTTTACTTTATGGCTGTGAATGCTTGTGTAATATCTAGATAGTTATATTAATGTTGGTTTCTAAGTTATATGCAGGTGTATATTATGGAATATTGACTAGATCTAAATGTGACCATCTAGAACCTTCTGGGTTTTATTTTTCCTTTGCTCTAGTGTGTTCTGATCTTACACACAAGTGGTCATTCTTTGTTAAATAATCAAACTCTAACTTACTTACCCTTGGAGTGACCATGGGAAATATGGGTTAGTGGGTACATAATGTCAAGCTTCCCCAAGGACCCTTCAATTAATGGAAATTACCTACATATCCAATACTCTTAAGAGGGACTCATGATTATGTAGTTCTCCCCTACATGTTAGCTTGTTTCTATATATGAATGCAATATGTGATAGTCAAATACATAGAGTGACCTAGCTTATACATTATAAAATATGTCTCATAGAATGATCATTTAGTACTTTAGACCTATAGATGGGCTATCCTTATGACTGATATTAAAATAGGAAAGAATAGGGAATATTTTCTCACTTGAATGCTTGATTTATTGCCTTTGGTAAGTTTCCTTGTGAGTTTCAAAGTTTATGTTATATGAGTAATGAATGATGATTGATCATACATATACCAATACTTTCAAGAAATATATCCCATTAAATAACTTAGGCCAACAATAAGGATAAATTAAAATTATAAATTTGATGAATTTAGGGCATTGAACACTTAGTTTGGCACAAGACACATACATTGACATAGGCATCTGGCTAGGACACAAGTGTTTGAGAAGTTAAAAAATAGGTATAAGTCCAAAACTCATAGAAGATGATAATAATCAAGTTTATAATATTTTGAATGGTATAAAATGCCCATGAATCCTAATAACATATGGTTAAACTAAGAGATAGGAAATATACATAAGAGATAGTGGATGTGATCCTTTCAATAATAGGAAGGTTTAGGAACTAAAAGATACAACCATAAGAAGAACTTGCCAAGTATACAAGAATGAGGTGATAAATAATTAACATTTAGTATCTAAAACAACCCAAATAAAGTTGGGAAATAAAGGAAAGTTTGTTTATAACCCCTATAGTACTTTGAAAAACATCATAAATCCCACTATGTGTGTGAAATATACCAACAACATAGTCAATAATAATCATAAATGTAGTAATGATAGATTGAGAGATGTTAATGCTATCACACATACATATATAGAGAATATTAGTCATACTTGGGTAGGCAGAAAACATTGTATTAATGCTTCAAAAAATAATACAAGAGGTGTTATTGTGTTTTTAACCTTCAACATCCAATATATCAAGTGTATATATTTTTACCATATATATAATCCATTCTAACCAACCAAAACCAACCTATTAAATTACTCAATCAAATAATCAAGATCATTGATTTATTAAAGGAGTGTATTTAAAAATAAACATACCCATTTTACATTATTAAATTATTATCTATATAACTATAGGAATATTGAGTATGTCTTAACAAACCCCCTATGATCAAAAGTAGAATCCAATAACATACACAAGGTTTCATTATGAATTTATTTAACTTCATTATGTTAAGGGGTTTTGTAAAAATATCAATTTTTTGATCTATATTCAGGAAAAAGACTAGTACTACTATTTTATTCATCACCAACTTTCATAAATAATGATATTTGATATCCATGTGCTTGACATTTGCATGAAAGTCTAGTTTCTTAAACATACTAATTTTACTCTAATTATCAATGCAAAAAAGTGTGGGAACAATTTGAGATACTTGAATATCTTCAAGAATGCAACATAGATACACAATCTCTCTGAAAAATTCCCACGATGTAATATAATTTGAATTTGTTGATGAATTGGCTAAAATATCTTAATTTTACAAAAATAAATAATGGTAGTTGAATTGACATGCATAGTGTAACCTGTTATGGATATTTGACATCCACAAAACTTACATAATCTGATTTGAAATAACCAAGAAGTTGATAATTATTATTCAGCATTAGTCAAGGCAATATGTTTTCATTTGGGATGCAAGTAATTAAGTACTCTTTTAGATTATTTCTAGTGACTCTTTGGGATCATCCATAAACCTAGATAAGGAACACACCATAAAATAAATATATGGAATATAAGTAATCAAACATAAAACACACTAATTATTTGTATGATTTACCATTATAGAATGTACTACCATCATCAGTAAAAAATTTCAAGTTCATTTCCACTAGAATTGGTGCAAGTTTAAGTCCAATCATAGGGAATTTATCAAAAAAATCAGAAATATACTTAGTTTGGGAAATGATTTTTTTTTAAATTTACTATTATCAATATAAATTTCACCCTTGATGAGGTGTTTCAACCCATACTAATTTAGTTGATAGAATGGAGACACTTATAAGCTATGGGTGGCCTAATTATTGAGGTGAGAATCTACATTAGGGCTAACTCCCTTAATACAACACCTACACTAACATTAATCTACTAACTTGTATAAAAAAATAAAAAAAGGGTGATGAAAATAAGAAAACAAAAGAAATGATTCACCAAATGTGGTTTCCCCTACTTTATTATAACTTACACTATGAATTGATAAGCTTACAATATGATCAAATAATCTCAAATATCTCTTCTAATATAAGTGCTTCAATATAAAGGTTATGAATTATGTGATAGCTAAGGTAAATGATCAAAAGGCTTAAGAGAAGACACTAATGAAATCCACCATACTTAAACTATAAAACATATCATTTGACACACATCATATGACCTACAAGAAGATCACTAACTCACATGGAGGCATGGATGAAGAAGATAAATGCAAGGAAGTAGAAAACTATCACTAACATTCATCCACAACACAAAAAAGACACTAGATGCAAGGTAGAATAGTATGAATTAGTTTGAATTAAATTCATAAGAAATAACCAAGTATCAAATCTTATAGGTCTTTATCGTACATGCCTTTTAGGATCAATATAATGTCATTCAAGGTAGTGTTTATAGAAGAAAGAAGGAGAGAGAGAGAGGTAGGTCATAGAGAAATTATATCATGGAATTATTTAATCATAAAATAAATTAAAAAACATAGTTATTGTGACATAAAGTATATAAAGATCATGTTTTCTTCTTATTCTCAACAATCTAGGCCAAGTGTTGATGGAATTCTAAATGAAGAATGACATGGAAAATCATCTTAGAAGGTTTGATGATTCTTGAAGCTAACTCCCTATCCTTAGAGTTTCACATATAATTATTTGTAATGTAATTAAAAGTTTATCCTTTGATATATATCTTAATTTGAAACCATCTATGCCAACCCTAACTTTTTCAAAGCTTATCCATCTTGTGAGAGTTAAACTTAAACCTCAGACCTCTTCACATACTGATCCTTGATAGCCTTATCACCATAGCCAATTGATTATACATATAATCACTTAAAAAAATATTTTACACCATTGAAATAGATTTATATATGACCTGATGAGGCTCTTAAGGATTTCATAATATGCATAAATGATTTTTATGAATTTTCTAATGTCTTTGAGGGACTTGATAAGGTCTACCCATTCATACTCTTTCTACAAGCAAGGGATAGTCTTCACTTAGGCTTGTTATGTGACTTAAAATATTGTCAAAATGTTATGATAAACTCTTTAATATCCCATTAAAGATCATAATATATCTATCTAGGCCTATAAATCCTATTCCACTCACCAATAAACTCTTATACATCCCATAGCCATGAAAACATGCCTTAACTAGCTTTATAGTCAAATTCATATACATTTATTCCTCACTCACACCAAATTATGGATATAATAGTTGTCAAAGGGGTGTGTACATATAATCCCAATGGTTTTAGATCCATTTTAATTTGTTTGAGTTACTTATAAAACTAATTGAATTTGTCAAGTTCCTTTTGGGGTTTTGGTAGGGTTTTAAGGTATCAAACTTGTTAAGGATTGTTCATAAAGAAAAGATCCTTGATATTATAAATAATTCCAAAAAATTGTATTATGTGGAAAATATTAATATATCCAATAGTCATTTAGACCCATGAAAATCCTCATCTAAGTTCACATGTAGTGAAAGTTACCTTCTCGAGTACTGCAAGCCTATAGGTGCACTCGACAGGGATAATTTGGAAAAAGTGGTCATGAAGATGATTGATTTTAATTTTAAATGATTTATTAATGTATATTTTATACCTAATTATGTGTTCATGTGGTTCTCTCAACTATTTGACTCTTTAAACTCATTGAAACCAGTATTAACCCATGGTTAGGGTTTGTAGACATTCTTGTGAGAATGACCCTAATAGTCTATTTTTGATGGCTTATCAACTTTAAAAAGTCACTTAAACATTGTAGAAACTTATATATGATCCTTAAAAAATATTAAAATCTTTACCATCTCTAATTTTATGAATAAAAAGTGTCTCTTTTTCATGAAGCCATTCATAGACCTAACATAGTCAAGCTGAGCCTATGTGTTCACACTGTTCACTTGATCATTTGACTATAGATTATTTTATATGAATTAAAAAACTAATATAACTCATGGATATGAAGGTGATGTTTTTATATAGACCCTATTTTATGTTTTTTCATTCATTTTATTCTTTTCAAACATTCAATAGACCTTAAAATGATTAAGAATAGATTTTTCTTAAATTATCTATTATAGATGAAAACATTTCCTTAGTTAGGTAATCATAGAAGTCTTAAAAATATTATTTTAAACCTTCTTAAGGTTTTATTATAAAACATTTATCAATAATAAACCAATTATCCTATTGGTTTATTGAGTACCTAGTGTTAAAATCAAGGTGATTGTGTCAAAAACTTACATAGACCTAAATCACTCTTTACTAAATGATCTTGTCTTAGATCAATGATTATTATTTCTCAAAAGAGTAAAAACATATCAACCACACTTTTTAAGATATATTAACTTCTAAAATTTCCCCAATAATCTTGTTCATAAATAACACTACCATCATTCTCTATTTTATGCAAATAGGCATGTAACATAAAAGTCAACCAATGAGAGTATGCAAAGTCATTGTTTTTAAGGCCCTCCATGCCTAAGGAAGATTCATAGTTTTTATAAGTGATGTTGATAAGTTTTATAAAGTTTATTGGTATCTAGGTAATGGTTTCAAACTTTCACTTTTTCCTTTCCTAAGGTTTGAGATATTTATTTTCATTCATATACATGAGCAATCCAACTAGGTGCACCCTTAAGACATTTTTTGGCCATTATAACCTTGTTAACACATTGGAGAGGTCTGATGTGTTGGAAGATGTCAACAGGGTGCATCATTCAAATGAAAAATGGTCATTGATGTTAAAGATATGTTGAGCATGGTAGTAACCTATTGACAGTGTGTTCTCAGTTGGCAGCATGATGTTGTCAAATGTGATGAGTGATCAAGATTGATATTATCATGAATATTATGAGTATGAAATTTATAGATCATGTAAGTGTGAGACATGAAAAGGAAGCATATTGAAATGAATGAACAAAGGTGACTAAGCCTACTTAACAATATGTGATGAGATAAGACGCATTGAAAAAAGTGTGGTCAAGAGAAAATTTGAATGCAAGAGAGAATTTGAAGGAAACTAATGTATTATGGTTGCATTAAAGTCAAGGTTTATTTAAAATATGATGTCAAAGGTGTTCATGTACATGGAAGAGAGATGTCAACTCATTTAAAGCTTGGTCGTGTGGTTTTAGGTCTATATGAGGCTATGGAAGATTATTGTCATCAGAAAGAGAATGGTGTAGTGATATGAGTAAGGTGTAATGTCTTATGTCTAATTGGTTGATGTTTTGTTGAGGTCATGACATGGAAGGAACAAGTAAAGGCATTAAGTGCTTAAGTAACCTAAGATATGTCATGGCATGAATAAACCTTATGATAAGGTATGAGTATTGTGGCTTGTTGAGATGAGTGAAAATAGGCATGAATGAATGTATCATGTTGTTTGAGCATGTATGTGAGGCATTGAAACACTAATGAAAGTTTTAATGTGAGATTACAGGGTTAGGAACTTCAGTCTAAGTCTAGATCTATACCACTCTTAAACCCTAACTAGCATAAAGAAGTATTATAATCTATTATCAAGGCATGTGAAAGATGTATGTAAGGGGTTAAGCATGTGAGAGGTTAAATGAATGATAGTGAGGTGTTGAGATCATGGAAAGAGGCATGAAGTTTAGTTTAAGGCCTAGTAAGGTATGAAGACTATGGTATATATATAGAGAGAGTGTGTATATCCTAATGGGGTGTTAGGATCAATTTCTAAGGAAAGTGTGAGTATGTGAGCATTGAAAAATGTAATTCAATTTATTATATACATTTACATGAAGTTTGAGGTCCTAATTTGAAGGATAAGGCATGAGAAGTTGTTTGGAGGTCTCTCAAGTGCTTAGAATAAAGGGTTCTCAATTGGAGAAAGAATTCATTATGCTCATTAGATCATCAAAAAATTTAATGGGAAAATAAGGATTTCATGGTATATGGGTAATGTTCCTATCCCAAAATTTTAATCATTAGTTTTTGGTTTGAGGGGCTATGCTTTATGAATGATCGTTAAGAGTGGAAACATGTTTACACCCTCTTAGAACCCTAATAAGGAGCTAATTTTGAAGATGTTGATCAAAAGTGATTAGGATGGATTGAATTACTTAGGTAAGGTATTATATCTTGTATTGGATTCTCCCAGGTACCTCTAGGTGGTATTGGTTAGAGAAAGGAGAGAGAAAATGTTGAGTTATAGGCTTGTTTTTGAAGAAGTTACTATGGAAGTCAAAATTTGCATTTAAAATAGTAAGAAAATGGATGGAGAAAGAAGGTATAGAATCATTTTTTATGTCCATAAAGGTTTTTTCATAGGTTCTAATCTTCAAGTATGATAAACTAATCATCCAAGTTAGTTAATCGCTAACATGCCTAATCATGCAAATAGTGAAAAATCTAGGCAACAGTTAGAAGATGAATTGGAATATGTTATAATGATATAATGGTGAAAAAAGGTAAATGGATGTATTTTATGACTTTTAATATATTTTATTTCTTGTAATAATCTTTTGAGTTCATGTTTGTGGTGAAAACATTGCTCACAAGTTGACCTGTCTGGTTTAGATAAGATAGTGAGATATAAGGTCATGAGATTGGTATGTAAGACCAATATTTTACATTTTAAAATATGATATTTATATCTAAGAATGGTATAATGATATAATAGGATTATTTACATGCATCATAAGTCATTGAAAATGTCTATATAAGTGTTGGGGGTCTAAGTTACCATGACTGTATTTTGAGGTAATATGGTAGTTCTAAGTGACTAAATTACAAAGGTGTTATTGAAGCCTTATATTCTGAGTGGAAATGTATAATGAATTTTATGATGAACTTGAGTCAATATACTAATTTGATCATATTTTAGTGTCTTAAGTATTTTTGAGCTTCATTCTTGCAAGATAATTTGTTGAGGCACACAAGCCTAATAGGGTAATTTATCCTAAAGAAGGTTTCAAGGTATGAACGAAGGATGCATATATAAAAAATCATGGAGGATTTCATAATATTTACTTGAATAAGTGGTTGAATTTTTTTCAAGTGTTAAATAAATCCATCTGGGCCCAAGAGAATCAAGTTTTGGCATCAAGAGGTAGACCTAAAAGTGAAATGAGGCTTAATTGTGTCATGTCAGACTAAAAGGGACTCAAATATCATTTTATTCATGTCCACAATATGTCTTAAAACCTATTATATTTATGACCTAAGAGGTTAAGGGTGTTTTTCCAACTAAGTGGTATATAAACAAGGAATGGTATATATATAAGGCATTTTTAGGCCTATTTATGTAAGCTAAGGGCAAGTGAATGAAATAACACATTTTTGAGAACAAGAAGGTATTATAGACCATCAGAGGAGTGTATAGGATCTATAATGAATATTTGATAGTGTAACTATATATTAAAATCAAGGTCATATGACCTAATCATCTTGAAGATACCTAGTTAAGCGAAGAAGCTTGGAAGGCAATTTGAGAGGGATAAGAGTGTGAAGAGATAAATAAGGTGATCATCATATATTATGTAAATAAAAAGGTGTTCTAAATGTGATCAAATAAATTAGATGGCTGAGTTAGTTCTAATTCATCTAGGGGGTTGGTTCCTCCTTACAAATGGGTGCTTCATAAAGCTTAGTCAAGTGGGTGCTTGGATAGTTGGGGTTGGAGCTCTATGTGGAGTTGGTGCTTCACTAAATTTGATTTTTATCTTATAGGATTATATTAAATTTGTATATATTAGTGGGTTTTCTTCTTTGTAAGGGTTTTACACATAGGTGATGTGTTCTTGTGCTTCATGCTTATGTGGATAGTTGCTTATTCTTACTAGATCTATATGTTTGTTTGAATGATTCATGATTGCTTAAGTATAATTTAAATAAAGGTTTTTGAAGACTGATTCAACCCCGTACCTTTTATTCATTGTAATTACAATAATTTGTATCAAATCTTGGTCTTTTGAAGAAGGCCTAACAGCTTGAAGGAGATTTTTAAAGCACAAGTATGTATAGTCAACAAGTATAAGGATGTTTCTCAACTAATAAGGATCATCTCTTTAATAAAACTAACTATGTATTTTGGAGCATTATAATAAAGACCTATCTCATGTATTTAGGCTATGGCATATGGAAATCTATTGTTGATGGATTCATTTCACCTTCTACACCACCAACTGATGTAGTAGGAAAGAAGGCAAGTGAACAATTCTAAGGTAATGAATGCCATCTTATGTGGTCTTTCAGAAGCATAATTTTTTAAGTTCATGAATTGTGATATAACTAAAGGGATTTGGAAAAATTTGTAGACCATCTATGAAGGATACATAGAAGTTAAGTTGGAAAAGTTATAGACTCACCATAGGTAGTTTGAAAGTCTGAGAATGAAGGAGGATGAAAAAATTACATCCTACCTATTAAGGGTTGATGAAGTTATCAATGTCATAAGATGTCTTAGAGAATAATTGAAAGAGTCTATAGTTGTAAAAAAATTATTAATGCCCCTAACTTCTAAATTTGATTCAAAGGTGTATACATTAGTATAAATGCAAGATTTACATAGACTTCAGATGGATGGGCCTTATAGCATCTTGACTACCTATGAGATAAGAATAAATGAAGGAAGAATTCTCAAGAAGGAAGAAGCATTCAAAGCTCAAAAGAATTCAAAATCCAATAAGGTCAAGGATGTGGCATGTTTAGATATTAATGATGATGAATTGATAGCCATGTTTGCTAGGAAATTAAGGTTTGGATTTGGTAAGTACAAGGGTAAGTTACCTTTCAAATGTTTCAACTATGGTAAGATTGGTCACTTTGAATCTAAGTTTCCTAACAAGGATAAGACTGAGCATGATGATAAACATGATGAACATCATGGTGATGATAATAAATTCTATAATCTTGAAAAAAGCAAGAAATATTTTAGAAAGTATGAAGGTAAGAAAGGGTCATTCAAGAATAAGAGAAGTTTCTATACCAAAGAAGATAATAACTCATTTGATGTAAGTGACATAAGTACATCTGATAGTGATGATGATAGCAATGAACATGATAATAATGAAAAATTAATCATGGTTATAAAAATAGATAATGAGGGTTGATCAAAAGGGAAAGGTCTTATGAATGATGAAGAATCAGATGAAGAAGAGGCTAAATTGAACCTTGAGGTATAATTAGTGAGTGATCTAAAGGATTTAAAGTTCTAAAGAAGGAAGAATCAGAAACTAAGATCATTGGTTAAAAGTTATGAGGATCAAATCAATCTCTTTGAAGAGAGACTAAATATTAACACCAATGAGCATGAGGATATAATCAAACAACTAGAAACTCAAATTGAAATTGTCACTACAAATATTAAGACCAAATAAGAAGAATGCATCAAGTTTGGAACATAAATTAAGTCTTTGAAGGAAAAATTGGATCAAGCATCACTCAAGTTGAAGACACATCATAGATTTGAGAAGAGTACTAAAGTTTTTGGTCATATTTTGAGTACTCAAATGTCTCTACATGATAAGACAGATCTTGGGTTTAAAGAATATCAAAAGGAGAATAAGAAGAGTTAGACCTCAAAGAATTATGTAGAAACTCTCAAATCTGAGACTCATAGTGATCATCAACAAGTCAAGAATACCGACATGAAATTCAACATGAAGAGACCAATTAGGTAGCCTAATGTAAAGAGGTATTTCAATTCTTTCAGTGGTTATTATTTTTCTTGTCATAAATTTGGTCATAGATCAAGTGATTGTAGAATGGTCTAAAGGAATGGGTTATCATGGGACCATGGGAGAAAGAGTGATCAATCAAGAGGTATGTAAAAAAATGTTATTTGATAAAGTTGTCACAATATGGGACACATTTTAAAATTGTATCCTAATGGAGTTAGAAGGCCCTCAAGACTTAACAAGATATATGGAGCTCCTAAAGTACATGAGAGAGTCAAACATTGGTATGGAAGCCAAAGAAGTCAAGACTAATCATATTGAGCCAAATGGTCAAGATAGATTATTTGATAAGATAAAGTAATGATCAAAAGTGAAGGAATGTCAATAACACTTGTTATCTGCATGTATTGACAAGGTAGTCAAAGAGAAAAAGAAGGATAACAAGATGGATGAGTCAAATGCTTTAATCAAGCCTAAGTGGATTCTAAGGAGGGACTATCAGTCTCATGATTATAAGTTAGCTAAGGAAATGGTTTGGATATAAGGAATCTTTTGAGTTCATGGAGTTTTGATATCCCTATGGAAAGGAGTGATTCCATTAGGTCTCATGGAGATAGTTTTCTATCTATAGAAGCATGAGGTTATAGTCAAAGAAAGACTCATCTTGAGAGGATATCAAGTTGTTTATGTTGTAAGATATAAGTTATTTTATCTATAGATTGTATGTATATGACAAGGTGAAAGGATTTTTGGAATTGATTCTAGAGATTAGTTCATAATGATTCATGGTATGGAATGCAAGTCTGAGCACAAGATTGTGTCTAAAGACATATGGAATATGGATTGGTCTGAAGACCAATATGACCATAAAGATAAGTTGAATGTTGTTGATAAAGATGGAAGTGTGATGAAATATTGTATATTTGATTGGTATATGAGAGATGATTGAAGGATGTTGAGAAAGTTATGTGCATCTTGATGACTCATATGATGAGCACAAGTTGTGAGGATAAAAGGGGAGCATGTTTGTATAATGCTTCAAAAAATCTATGATACTATTACCAAGAAAGGGAAAAGTAGTGTATTTCGAGATGGTTTTAAGAGTGGATTCCATCTTATGACTCAAGAGGAGAGTATGGTGTTAGGGGGAGATTTATATCTTTGTATTGTTCATTAAAATTTAGGTTCAAGGATTAGATGGTAATTTGTAAAAAACCCTTTGTCATTCATGTCAAAAAGGGGAGATTGAATAGATGGGAAAAGTATCATTTTGAAGTGATTTCATTTGTGTAGTGTGTTTACCATAAAAAATTTAGCCATTAATGATAAAGGGGGAGTTTTTTGGCATATTTTTTTCATTGATATCAAAAGGGTACATCATGCAAAGACATAATGGTCATTGATGTCAAAGATCAATTGAGCATGGTAGTAACCTATTGAGAATGTGTTTTCATTTGGCAGCATGATGCTATCAAAGGTGATGAGTGATCAATATTTATATTGTCACAGATGTTGTGACCATAGAAGGTAAAAATCATGGAAGGGTGGGCCATGTAAAGGAAGCATAGTGAAATTAATGAACAAAGTTGACTATGCCTAGTTAACAGAATGTGATGAGACAAGATGCATTAAGAATAGTGTGGTCAAGAGAAAAATTCAAGGTAAGAGAAAATTTGAAGGCAAGAGATAATTTTAAGGCAACTAATGTATTATTGTTGAATGAAATTTAAGGTTGATGTCAAAGGTGTTCAAGTGCATGGAAGAGAAATGTCAATTCATATGAAGCTTAGTCATGTGGTTTTAAGTCTGTATGAGGTTATGGAAGATTGTTGTCATTAGAAAGGGAATGGTGTAGTGACATGAGTAAGGTGTAATGTCTTATATCTGATTGATTAATTTTTTATTGAGGTCATGACATGGAAGGAATATATTAAAGAATCAAGTACTTAATTAGCTTAATCCTAGTCATGGCATGAAGATACATTTTGAGAAGGTATGAGCATGGTGGCTTGGTAATATGAGTGTCAAGGTATGGAGCTAAAAGCTTCACCAATGAGTGAATATAGAAGTTGCTGGAAGTCCACAGTTGCCATCAACAGTCAGGAGCAGACCAGAAGCTGCCAGTGTCGGTAATAGGTCAGCCGACATCGGTCATAGGCAGGCATACAGGGACCGACATCGGTCACCTGTGTGTCCAGGATCTATTTTCATGCGAGAACAAAATGTTTGCTTGCAAAGATGAACTATTGGTGTTGAGTCCAAGTTTCTATTTTAAGTAAAACTAATTAGAGCCCTTGATTAGGAGGTGCATCTAGTGGCTGTAATTGTATGCTCATTGAATCTCTAAAGTTATATATTAGGGATAGATCTTCATAGCTTAGTAGACACTACTGTATAAGTAAAATATAGATTGTATATGTGTATCAATCTAGGTTGTTGGAGTTGATTGTAATTGAGAGAGAGAACTCTTGAGGGAAAGAGATCTAGGAAGAGATCTGTACATCTGAGAGAGGTGTGGAAGAAAAAAAGTTTCTTCAATTGTAATTCCTTTTGTAAAGAGTTTAATACAAGTTTTCAGGGTGGTTTCTTGTATCTCTTGTTATTTGCTATTTCTGATTCTAGTTACTTATCTATCTGGTTTAATTCCGCATATAATTGCTTTCATATAGTAATCAATTTTGTTGATTGATCCCCAATAAGTGGTATCAGAGCCTGGTTGTAGGTTCAGAACTTGATATCCAACAAGTGGTATCAGAGCTTAGGTTGACTAACAGGTGTTTCAGATCTGGTTAGTGTGTATTGATTACAGGTTACTCATAGGGATTTCTGTTTGAGTGGGAGAAGCAATGGCAGAAGAAAGTAAACTGAGAATGGAGAAGTTTAATGGCAAGAACTATCAATTATGGAGAATGCAGATAGAAGATTATTTGTATCAAAAAGATCTATACTTACCATTAGGTGGGATTGCTAAGAAGCCCACAGACATGGAAGATGAAGAATGGGCAGTTCTTGATAGAAAGGCTCTTGGATCTATAAGATTAAGTCTAGCATCTACTGTGATATCTAATTTATCACAGGCAAAGTCGATGATAGAGTTAATGACTACTTTAGCAAATTTATATGAAAAACCCTCAGCTTCTAATAAGGTATATCTTATGAAGCAGTTATTTAATTTGCAAATGCAGGAAGGTGGATCTGTATCTAATCATCTAAATGATTTCCATGGAATTGTGAATCAATTAAATTTAGTCAAAATAGTGTTTGATGATGAAATTAAAGCTCTATTAATCTTATGCTCTTTACCTGAGAGCTAGCATAGCTTGGTAATGGCAGTTAGTAATACTGCATCTACTTCAAATATTTTAAAAGTAGATGATGTTGTTAGTGTAATCTTGAATGAAGAAATTCGCAGGAAAAGCACAGATGAGACATCAGGGAATGCTTTAAGTTTTGAGAGCAGGGGAAGGTAGAAAGAGAAGGGCAAGAAAGGGAGATCAAGATCTAAGTCAAAGATGAGAGGTAGACCTAAATCCAAAAATGGCAGGAGGATAGCCTGCTGGAATTGTGGAAAGATAGGGCACATAAGCAAAGATTGCTGGTCAAAGCCTAAAGAAGACAGACATCATGATGATAAAGAAGAAGCAAAGGTGGTAGGTATTGTTGCACAAGATGCTCTTATATTCTCTTTGCATAATAATATAAAATCTTAGGTTTTAGATTCTGGTGCATCTTTCCATGCAACCCCCAATAGAGAATATTTTAGTGACTATGTCCATAGAGATTTTGGAATAGTTTATCTAGGGGATGATGAGCCATGTAAAATTGTTGGCAAAGGAAAAGTGTAGCTGAAGATGCAAAATGG
Source organism: Torreya grandis (assembly GCA_037957365.1). NCBI lineage: Eukaryota > Viridiplantae > Streptophyta > Pinopsida > Cupressales > Taxaceae > Torreya > Torreya grandis. The sequence continues at coordinate 1,604,984 of JARHVA010000100.1, read as the reverse complement.
CAACACATGGGTGTTGAGAGATGTCATGCATGTTCCCAGTCTGAAGAGGAATTTGATTTTTGTAGGAAAGTTAGGGGATGAGGGTTGTACAGTAACTCTCACAGCTGAATCTTGGAAGGTTTCCAAGGGTGCACTTGTATTGGCCAGAGGTAAGAGAGTAGGTACTCTCTATTTATGTAATTGTATTACTGATAATTCTTCTTCTGTATTATCTACTTTAGATGTAGATGCAAAATTGTGGCATCAAAGGCTTGGCCACATGAGTGAGAAGGGAATGACAATTCTTAAGTCAAAAGGTATGTTTCCAGATTTGAAAAGCATAGATCTAAATTTTTGTGAAGATTGTATTTTTTGAAAACAGAAGAGAGTGAGTTTTCTCAAGACTGGGTCAACAAAGAAGAAGCACAAATTACAGCTTGTTCACACAGACGTGTGGGGACCAGCTCAAGTTGCTTTTATTAGAGGATCATATTACTATGTTTCCTTCATAAATGATGCTACAAGAAAGGTATGGGTCTATTGTATTAAGAATAAATTTGATGTTTTTGACACATTTAAGATTTGAAAAGCTATGGTTGAGAATGAAATAGGTAGGAGATTGAAGTGCCTTAGATATGACAATGGTGGTGAGTTCTGCAGCTATAAGTTCAACTGGTATTGTTATATGCATGGGATCCGCATGCAAAGGATGGTTCCAAGAACACCTCAGCAAAATGGAGTTGTTGAAAGGATGAACAGAACAATCATGGAGCGTGCAAGGTGTATGAGATTGCATGCTAGATTGCCCTTAGAGTTTTGGGCAGAAGCTATGGATACTGCAGTTTACCTGATTAATAGAGGACCCTCTACAGCTCTGGATGGTGGAATTCCAGAAAAGGCATGGACAGGTAAAAAGGTAGATCTCTCATTTCTCAAAGTTTTTGGTTGTGAAGCCTTTGTGCACGTTGATAAGGAAAATAGAAAGAAGCTGGATGCTAAGTCTATGAGGTGCACATTTATTGGCTATGGCTCTGATGATTTTGGATTCAAGTTTTGGAATCTAGGAAATAACAAGATAATTAAGAGCTGTGATGTTGTTTTCAATGAAAAAGTGATGTATAGTGATCAGCTTAAGAAGCCAAATCAATCTGAGTAGAGCAATGGAGAATTAGACGAGGTAAAGGTCCAAAATAAGCTTGCAGGAAATAAAAATCACAGACAGGAAAAAATAGAGACCGACGTCAGTTAGGAAAGAACCGACGTCGGCCGTATAGGAACTGATGTCAGTCAGACAGAGACTGACGTCATTCAGGCATAATCGATGTTAGTCAATTACAGGCCTGGAAGTGACTGAGGTCGGTCACTATCAGAGAATTTGGGTGGACATCGTGTTGTGAATGAGTCTCAAATGCCCATCAAGAGGTCAGAAAGGGTAAGTAAACCTCCAATTTGATATTCCCCTTAATTATTCTATTTATTGCTAACTGATGGTGGAGAACTAGAGAGTTTTGATGAAGCAATACAGGTGGAATCCAAGAGTCAGTGGGAGCTAGGCATGAATGAGGAAATTGATTCCTTGAAAGAGAACCAAACATGGGATTTGGTTGAGTTGCCAGAAAGAAAGAAGACACTGAAGAACAGATGGATCTATAAATTAAAAGAAGGTGAGAATGGATAGTTGAGATATAAGGCCAGGTTGGTAGTGAAAGGGTTTGCACAAAAACTAGGTATTGATTTTGGTGAGATTTTTTCTCCTGTTGTTAAAATGACTTCTATACGGACTGTACTATCTTTAGTTGCTATTTAGGATTTGCATCTTGAGCAGCTTGATGTTAAGACAACGTTTCTTCATGGAGATTTGGATGAAGAAATATATATGGAACAGCTAGAAGGATATGAGGTCAAGGGTAAGGAGAAGCTAGTGCGCATATTAAAGAAAAACTTGTATGGCCTCAAGCAAGCTCCTAGACAATGGTATCTGAGATTTGACAGGTTTATGACTGAGCATGGCTATAGTAGATGTCAATCTGACCATTGTGTGTATTTTAAGAGATTGGATAATGGTAGATATATTATTCTGTTGTTGTATGTAGATGATATGCTGGTTGCAGGATCACACATGCAGGATATCTCTGAGCTTAAGGTGAAATTAGCTCACACATTTGCCATGAAGGATTTGGGAACAACAAAGAAAATCCTTGGCATGAGTATTAAGAGAGACAAGAAAAATCACAGGTTGATTTTGTCTCAAGAGGATTATGTGGACAAGGTGTTGAAATGGTTCAATATGTAGGATGCAAAACTGGTAAGCACACCTATGGCTGGACACTTTAAGTTGAGTAAAGAACAGTGTCCTAATTCACATGATGAGGTAGAGTACATGAGGAAAGTTCTATATGCTTCCATAGTAGGAAGCTTAATGTATGTAATGGTTTGTACTAGGCCTGATATTGCCCAAGCAGTGGGAGTTGTAAGTAAGTATATGGCCAATCTAGGGAAGGAACACTGGAAAGCAGTTCAGTGGATCCTTAGATATCTGAGAGGGACCAGCAACAGGCATTTGTGCTATGGTGGTTCTAACACTAATCTACTTGGTTATGTAGATTCAGATATGGCAGGTGATTTGGATGGCAGGAGGAGCACCACAGGATATGTTTTCACTGTTGGTGGAATGGCGGTTAGCTGGATATCAAAGTTGTAGAAGGTTGTTGCCTTGTCAACTATAGAAGCAGAATATATTGCAGTCACAGAGGCTAGCAAAGAGATGATATGGATGACACGGTTCATGGAAGAGCTTAGAAATGAGCAAGAGAGTTGCAGACTATACAGTGATAGTCAGAGTGCAATTCATTTGGCTACGAATTTAGCCTTTCATTCAATAACAAAGCATATATAACTTAGGTACCACTTCATTAGACAGGGATTGGAGGATGGTGAGTTGAAGCTGGAGAAGATCCATACAGATAAGAACCTTGTTGATATGTTAACCAAGTCAGTTACAAAGGAGAAGTTGAATCTTCATTCAACTTTTGTTGGTCTTCATGATTGAGTTAAAGATGGAGGAGCTAGAAGATGTTGCTGTATAGGTACTGGTGTAATTGTTTATCTCCAAGTGGGAGATTGTTAAGGTATAGAGCTAAAAGCTTCACCCATGAGCGAATACAGAAGTTGCTGGAAGTCCATAGTTACCATCGACAGTCAGGAGCAGACCAAAAGCTACCAACATCGGTAGTAGGTCGGCCGATGTCGGTCACAGGCAAGCATACAGGGACCGACGTCGGTCACCTGTGTGTCTAGGATCTATTTTCATGTGAGAACAGAATGTTTGCATGTAAAGATGAATTGTTGGTGTTGAGTCCGAGTTTCTATTTTAAGTATAACTAATTAGAGCCATTGATTAGGAGGTGCATCTAGTGGCTATAATTGTATGCTCATTGAATCTCTAATGTTATATATTAGGGATAGATCTTCATAGCTTAGCACACACTACTGTAGAAGTAGAATACAGATTGTATATGTGTATCAATCTAGGTTGTTAGAGTTGATTGTAATTGAGAGAGAAAACTCTTGAGGGAAAGAGATCTAGGAAGAGATCTATACATTTGAGAGAGGTGTGGAAGAAAAGAAGTTTATTCAATTGTAATTCCTTCTATAAAGAGTTTAATACAAGTTTTTAGGGTGGTTTCTTGTATCTCTTGTTCTTTGCTATTTCTGATTCTAGTTACTTATCTATCTGGTTTAATTCCGCATATAATTGCTTTCATATAGTAATCAATTTTGTTGATTGATCCCCAACAATGAGTGCACACATGCATGAATAGATGTATGAGGTTGTTTTAGCATGTATATGAGGCATTGGAACTCTCATGAGAATTTTAGGGTGAGCCTATAGGGGTAGGACCTTCAATCTAAATCTATATCTAGACCTCTTTTAAAACCTACCTAGCCTAATGAGGTATCATGATCTATTTTAAATTCATGTGAAAGATGTATGGTAGTGGTTAAGCATGAGAGAGGTTTTATATCATGACAATGAGGTGTTGAGAGCATGGAAAGAGGCATGAAGGTCAGTTCAAGGCCTAGTAAGATATGAATACTATAATGTATATATAGAAAGTGTTGCCTAATGGGGTATCAGGATCAATTTTCTAGTAAATTTTGAGTAGTTATTTATTTAAAAATGTGGTTCAAGTTTTTTTAGGTGTGTACATGTAGTTGAGGTTATAGTCTGAAGGACAAGGCATGCAAAGTTGTTTGGAGGTCTCTCGAGTGCTCATAATGAAGGGTTCTCAACTTGAGAAGGATTTTTTTGTGCTAATTATCCCAACATAAATTTACATGGGAACCTAAGTAGTTCATAGTATATGGGGAAGGGTCCTATCCCAAAATTCTATGTATTAGTTTTATATTGAGGGGCTATGCTTTATGAACAATCGTTAAGAGTAGAAACATGTTTAAACCCTTTTAAAACCCTAATAAGGACCCAATATTAAATATGTTTATCAAAAGTGATAAATATGGATTGAATTTATCATGTAATATATTGTATATTGTAGTGTAATCTCCCAGGTACCTCCATGTGGTATTAATTAGAGAGAAAAGAGAGAAAATGTTGAGTTACAGTTTTGTTTCTAAAGAAATTATTGTAAAAGTCAAAAGTTGCTTTGAATATAGTAAGAAAATGGATGGATAAATAAGGTAGAGACTCACATTTTATATCCATGAATGATTTTTTATAGGTTATACTCCTCAATTTTTCTAAACCATTCACCCAAGTTAGCCAGTCACTAACAGGGCTAATGGTGCAAATAGTAAAAACCCCAAGCATCAGTGAGAAGATGAATCAAAATGTGTTATAATGATGAAAAAAAGTGCATTGAGATGTTTTTAAATAATTTTAAGATATGTTAATTCTTGGAATAATATTTGGAGGTCATGTGTGTGGTGAAAAATTTGCTCACAAGTTAACTTGTCTGGTTTAGATAAGATAGTGAGATATAAGGTCACGAGATTGGTCTGCAAGACTAATATTTGCCATTTGACCATATGATATTTAGAATTGATAATGGTATAGTTATTTCATAGGATAATATACATTAATCATAAGTAATTTAAAGTGTCTATATAGGTGTTGGAGGTCTAGGTCACCATGAGTATATTTTGAGGTAATCTGGCAGTTCTGAGTGAGTGAGTTGTAGAGGTGTTCTTGAAGCCTTATCTTCTTAGTGGAAGCGTCTAATGAATTTTATGGTGACCTTGAGGTCATTTATACTCTATATATATATACTTATTTTATCATATTTGAGTTTATTAAGTATGTTTGAGCTTCATTCTTGCAAGATAATTTGCTGAGGCAAACAGGCCTAATAGGGTAATTTGTCCTAAAGAAGGTTTCAAGGTATGAATGAAGGATGAAGATCTAAAAAAACATGGAGGATGTCATAAGAGTTACTTTAATAAGTGTTTGATTTTCTTTTCAAGTTTTTTATAAATCCATCGAGGCCCAAGAGAATCAAGTTTTGGTGTTAAGAGATAGACCTAATGTCATTAGGTCTCCATCAAGTTTTGGTGTTAAGAGATAGACCTAATGCCATTAGGTCTCCATGAGACCTAAAAGTTATATGAGGCATAATTGAGTCATGTCAAAACAAAAGGGACTCAAATATAATTTTATTCATGTAAAAAATATGTCCTAAGACCTATTCAATGGCATACCTAAGAGGTTAAGGGTGTGTGGTTAACTAAGTGGTATATGAACATGGAATATTATATATACAAGGCAGGTTTAGGCCCATTTGTGTAAGATAAGTGCAAGTGAATGAAATAGAACATTGTTGAGAATAATAAGGTCTTGTATAACATAATATTAGTATAGAGGATATGCAATTAATATTTGATAGTGTGTCTACATATGAAAATCAAGGTCATATGACCTAATCAATCTTGAAGAGACCTAGTTGAGCGTAAGAGCTTAGAAGGCAATTTGAGAGGGATAAGAATGTGAAGAGATAAAGAAGGTGATCATCATCTATTATGTAAGTAACAAGGTGATCTTAATGTGATCAAATAAATTAGGTGGTTGAGTTGGTTCTGAGTCATCTAGGGGATTGGTTCTTCCTTATAAGAGGGTGCTTTCTAAAGCCTAGTCAAGTGGGTGTTTGGCTAGTTAGAGTTGGTGCTTCACTAAATTTTATTTTTGTCTTATAGGAATGTATTTCATTTAAATATATCATTTGGTTTTATTTCCCTTGATGTTTTACCAAATATGTGATATGTTCTTATGTTTCATGCTTATGTGGATAGTTTCTTATGCTTGTTAGATCTATATGTTTATTTGAATGATTCATGATTGCTTAAGTATAATTAAAAGAAATGTTTTTGAAGAATGATTCACCCCACTCTGAGTAATTGTGCTTCCAAAATGATGATTATAATAGGTGATATTTTCATTACAAATAATTCAACTCCAACCTTATTTATTCTTGAGACCACTTCAACACCTTCTAAACTTGACCAACATACCCTAAAACATTGAAATGAATATATCTCATGCTATTATAGGTGTTTATTTAAAATTTGAGACTTATATTGATATTTTGAGGGTCCCTACATGTCCTAAGAACAACCTTAAATCACCATTATGCTTCTGTCAACTCTGAGATGTACTTTCAATGAAAATATTGAGCTTATGGGGTTTTACAAGGGTTTTGAGCTGCTTATATCCTTAGTGAATGTTCATAAACCATGTCCCATAAAAACCTAAAATTATGCATGGAATATTAAGGGAATAAGGTCCTACATATACCCATAAGAGTGTTTGACCCAAATTTCTTTTATATTCATGAACCAAATGTTAATAAGTAGACCTTCTCGATCTCTCTAAATGCTTGATGGGGCTAATAATCCTTTCTATGCCTAATCCTAACATGTAGATCCTTCATGGGAATGATTTTGGCATGAGGGAGATTAAAAAGATTGTGGTGCTTATTTACATGTCACATTATACCTCTTATCTATTCTTACCTTGTCTTTTCAAACCATGATTAGATCATGAATTTGATTGCATTAAAAGAATTACCTATTTTAGAAGATACCTATTGTAGCTTTGTATATGGTGTTAATGGAGTCCCTATTTTCCTAGTAGATATGTTGTAACATTCAAAAAAAAAATTGGCTACATCTGCTAACAATTTATGTGACATGCTATGTTAGGACATTAGACATTGAAAAAGTTAGCTTAAAAATGGGGTTATGAATCATTTTAGCTTAGTGTACAGAGGTAATCCCATGTAACTAAACTTTGGACAAGTGTGAAATGACTCAAAAAATCCCCTTTGACCTTTTTAAATGACATTTTATCTTCACACTTAGTGGCCTCTAATTAAATGACTCTACAACATTTCAAGAATATAATATACAAGACCAAAGAAACCTTAAACCTTACAAAGTTACCTTTAAAAACTCTCTAAAGGATTGAAAGGGAAAGGTTGATGTTGCCAATGGATTTGACATATTCCATGAAAAATTCTATTTGCCTTAGTGAGACCATTTTACCCATGTTTTCATTAAGGAGTAGTAACAAACTTAAACTTTGAAAAATAACCTTAATATCTCTAAATTTACCTTAACTTATGTTAAATGCTTTATAGGATGCCTAATATAAGGGAAACTAGTTAGGAGGCTAGGTTTCAAGACATCACACTTTGGACTAGACCTTTCAATAACTATGATAACTCCTAAGACAATATGAAAATATGCCTTCCTATGACAAGACATGACATAAAGATATGACTAACAAGAGGCCATCAACAAGATTGAATATACCAATTACCTTGGATTGAAGAGGAACAACTCATGGTGGCCAAATTTGGCTAACATTCATAGTGATCTCTTGGGATTACATGCATTCAATGTAACTAGGTTAGTAGCCTTGACAATCTATTGGGATATGGGTAATTAATGCTACTTGACTTGAGGGCATACTAAACTTTGAACCTGATACCAGCCTTAGAAACAAATTGAAAATTGTGTAAAACTTACAAAACACACACCACACACACACATGTGTCATAAGACACTTGGAGGAAGGACAACAATAAAAAAATAAGAAAACCTATACTCCTAAGTATTTAGGGAAAACAAACCTCTACTCTACTTTATACATGATTGAAAACTAACCTTAGTATCATGGTTTCAGATATATCCCTTTAACTAGGACATTTAACTCTTCTCCATTCAACTTTAAAAGATAAAAATAATTATTTTACTTATAGGTAGTGATAACATAAGGCTCACTCCATAATGTGCCAAACTTTATATGTCTATCAGGCTTGGCTCTATCCTCCTCCCACTTCAATATAATGTCACCTTATTAAAATTCTCTTAAAATAAGTCTCCTATCAAAGGTATTCTTGACTTTGGATTAATGAAACTCCATGGTATACATATCATGATCTCTCATCTCCTTAAATTACATCAACTTTGTTAGCCTTATTACCATTGGGTCACTCTTGATCAACTCAAACTAATGTGCTTAATCTAGGGTTGGTAATTCAAGAGATATAGGTTGTTTAGCTTCTCTCCCATAGACAATCATATAGGGAGATTTTACAATGGACCTCTTGGGGTGATTCTATCAGCCAACAAGGCCATATTCAACTTGGTATGCCATGCCCTCCAGTTTTCCTCCATTATCTTCTTAATGATCCTCATCAAATTCTTGTTTGTGATCTCAACTAGTCCATTCACTTGAGGGTAGTAATTGAAGTAATTAATTAGGTATATTCCATGGTTGGGTCCCACTCACTTATCCTTGCACCAACAAATGCCATTATATTATCCTAAAAGATTGTAAAATGGACTCTAAATCTAGTCACTATGCTTTCATAGAAGTCTAGGATTGAATTTTCATTATCTTCCTTCAGGGATGCTACCTCCATTCACCTTTTAGAGTAATTAATAGCTATAATCACCCATCTATGTCCTACACTTGAATGTGGGTTGATCATACCAAATAAATAAAGACCCTATTACATAAATGGCTACTCCACTTGGATGGGGTTAAGAAGAAGAGCTATAAGCTTTTATTTCCTATGAATAAGGCACATTTTTTACACCTCCTTACCTATTCATATGAATCCTTAAACAATTTAGGCCAATAATACCCAGCCCTTTTCACCTTTTTTGATATAGTCTTAGGTGCAAAGTGACCTCCTATAGGCCTATCATGAAATTACTCTAGGAGTTTGTCAATATGATTAGTTTTAACACATCTCAGTAGCATCCTATTGAGATACCTTCTAAATAGTATTCCATCCATAATAAAATAGGGAATAAAATATAGTTTTAAGTACCTTCCTTTTGTTTTATCCAAACCTATAAGACACTCACCTATTTAAAGGAATTTGATCATGTCTTATTTCCAACTCTTAGCGGATGGAGGTGTAGCTACTTGAAGACCATTTTACAATGTTAGAACAACTTGTTTACCTTTTTGAAGGTTTGATGCCAAGTGATCACATATCCCTTTACCTATTACCAACTTTGTAACCTTGATCTCTATATAATACTCCATGACTTCGGTTATCCAACCATCCCTTTTATCATTCAAATTCGTATTAAGGAATAAGTCCTTGATGTTTGGGTGAGACAACATGATGTGAATCTTATTGTTTGAAATCACATGTTTAAACTTATTGAGGCTTCTTATGACTACTAGCACTTGTTTCTCTAAAAAGGTGTACACCTTCTCATAATCATCTATCCATTAGCTAAAGAAGGTTATAGATTATTCAAGACATTTACCATTCTACTACATCAACATGGATGAGTTGGTGTCAATGTTTTTAAAATCATACAAGAATAAATCCTTTAAAAAATTAGAGTTGATCAATGTATGTACTTAGGCTATGGATTGTTTAATAGCCTCAAAACTATTTTTCCCTTAGTCTAATTAAATGTTTGATGCTTATTCAACATAGTTGTTAGGGTATTATCAAGGTTAACATAACCAGGTATGAACCATATAAAAAACTTATCTTCCCAAGGAAATTTTATAGCCCCTTCTTATGCTTAGGTAAAGATAAGGCCAATATATTACTCAACCTTTTAGGATTTATGGCCAACCCCTCGTTAGAAACAATGTGGCCTAAGAATTTGCCTTCATGGATTGAAAAAAATACATTTATTAGGATTTAAAGAGATCCCACATTGCCTAAACATTTAAAAAATTAGTCTAAGACAAGCTAAGTGATTAGTAGCATTCTTTGAAAAGACAATTGTGTCTTCAAAGTAAATCAACACCATTTCATTAATCAAACCTTGAAAATTCATGTGCATGGATATTTGGAATTTGGAACCAACATTACATAACCTAAAATGCATATTATTATAGCCATATGTTTCCCATTTAGTGGTAAATGTTATTTTATATCGATCCACTTCCTTCACCAAAATATGATTCTATTTGAGTAGTCATCAAAGAGAGATAAGTGTTTAGAACCTATAACTACTTAGATAATTTGTTCCATAGAGGGTAAGGGGAAGTGATATATTAACTAAAACTTATTAAAAACTCTAAAATCCACACATAATATGATATCCCCACTCTTCTTCCTCACAGGGAATAGATTAGCAACCCATGAAGAGTGCTTGATGGGGAATATAATGCTTAATTCTATTAGCTTATTTAACTCCTCATTAAGAGCTCAATATTTGGATTTATATGTCTTTTATTCTACCTTATTAGTTTGTAATTTTCATCAAGATCTATACTATGTTGAGATAATCTAGGATCAAATCCCTTCAATTTACCATACTCTTAAGTAAAGATATCAGGAAACTCCTTACATAACTCAATGAAATCAAGTTTTTCAGCCTTGGTACTTATCTTTCCAAGCTTAAGAAGCTTGTCCTTGAAGATGACAAATTATTAATAGTTATCCTCTTTAGTAGACATGATTAATTTCTCCTTCCTCATTTGATCATCCTCATTGAAAATGTTTTCAAGAGTAACCATTCCTTTGGTCATCTTATTAGATCTTAGTTTCACTATTTGGTCTACATACTGTTGCTACAACTTAGTATAATTTATTGAAGATAACTTAGCCTCTTATTAGAGGAAGCACACTATTTTTCAATCATAATCAAAAAACATTCAATTGACATCATTATCTAAGATGGATGGCCTTACTATGACCTTGACATGTGGCTAGCATTTTGAACTCCTCACATTGTTAGGGATGTCAAATTGAGCCCTTATAGAATCTAACCTATTAGCATGTTGGTTGTCATTTCTTATAATTTATTTTATATTTAAGGCTTCAAAGTATTGTATGAGATCCCATATATTATGTTTATAAGACTTTAACAATGGATTTTTAACTATATTTTACCATCTCACTTGATGGACTATTAACTCACTATCACTAAAGACTTGTAGTTGCTTCACCCCTCTATTTCTTTCCCATTGAAGTCTATGAACAAGTGATTGATACTCAACTGCATTGAAATTACAACTGAACTAAAATCTAATGGTAAAATAATACATTTATTTTTAAGGGGAAATAAGCATTATACTGCTACCCCATTCCTACTTCTTGAGCAATCTACTAATGACTCCCATATCCCTTCAACATCTTCTTTTGACTTGGAAAGAGCTTGTATGATGTAACCTTCATGAAAATATTAAAATCCTATACCTACATCTTCAATATATCCATATGGATCATATTCATGATTTTCAATCCCCCACTCATCAAGGAAAAGATCATTTATGCCTTTGAGAGGTGCAAATGATTCTTGATTAGTAGGATGGTCTAATTCATCAAGGATAGTATAATTTACATTTGATATATTTGGCATATATGGATCTATATGGAATATAGTAATTATCTCAATTTTGATTGTGACTTTAGCACCATATCTAGTCCTAAATGCCATATAAGACCAATTAGATGAAAAGTACCCCCCCCCCCCCCCCCCCACTTTTGGTTGTGAAGTCTCTAGATAAGCATAGAGAAAATTAGGGTGGTAAATCTATGACAACATCTTGAGAGATTGAAAAATTTTGGCATTTGTGGGTCAAACCAAATTACTTGGTGGATGAACCATCTAATTGTAACACTCACTTGGTGTTTGGCTCATACTTGAAACCTAACTTATCAATTACTTGTTTAGGCATTACAGAGTAGCTTGCTCTACTATCAATCATGAAATTTTGCACCAAACAATATCTAATTATCAAAAAAGGTATAAATTGGAAGGTTTATATATTTTTCTTGATTTCCTTTCACTTGACTTAGATGTATTGGTGAACACTACACTTTCCCTCATTGATTTTTATGAAATGCTAAGTTTAGATAACTCCTCTTGAAGTAGATTTCCTTATCCAGGAAGATGAAAAATGTATCCAAAATAAGTATTATTACATGAACCTTCTTAATTTGATCTATAATTTTGATAGGAGAGACACCAACACTTGGTTATCCTTTAAGACTGACAATGATGCATTAAGATTGGGAGTTTTGAGGAATGAAAGGATTTATTGTATTTTAATTATTCCATGTCTCTTGGGATTTAAGGGCTGCATTAGATTCACCTCCCCATTTATATATTTAAGGATATATGACTGGACCCCTGTCTACCTCTTGAGCATCTTAAACTACTCTCCTCTTAGACCTTGTATTAGCTACTACAAGAGAAACAACTTTATTTGTGTTTCTTTGTTGATTAACTACACACCAATCTTCCTCTTACCAATTTAACAATGTAGATTTTAATTGAACATGACCTTCATTAGTCTCTCCTTGAATAGGTATCTTAGCTTGGGTCATAAGAGACATTGTTTCATATTATGCCATGAAAGCTTGGTTAAACCCCTCATTTAGATTGATAAGTTGGTCATGAGGATGATCCTAATGATGAGACCATTCACACTCCTACACAAGGTTATTTTGAATAGGTACCAAGGCTCTAATAGTATATGTAACATTATGATTAGGTATATTGTATGGTTTAACATGGGTAATCTACCCTTGTCACGGGGAATTGGCTTAGAAAGGAGGCTTATTGGATTGATGGGGATGGTAGGAAGATTTATAATTTATGTGGGGTTGAACTTACTACCTTTCGAAGGCTACTAAATAATTCCCTTGGAATTAATTCTTGCATTTCATTTGATTGGCTTGGGACAACTTACCCATGAATGGTTGGTGTAAGAATAAGATCAATAGTTGGCATAAGGGGCTATACACTAGGGACCAAGGGAATGGGAGGTCTTGAGGTAAGATTTATATATTGAATGATTCTATTTTCAACCATGATATCAATATCATAGGCATCAAGTAAGGTAATCCCTCCCATAGATTGTGTCATAACAACTATTTTCATCAAATTGTGCACCCTAGGACGTTCTATGAAATTCCTTCAATTTGATGCAACATTAAATCATCCCTCAAGTTTATGGGAAATTATGAGAGAGATAAGTCTCTAGAATTGAAAAGGGATAGATCCCTAAAATCTTATTCTCAGAGTGTCTATCACCTAATCTAATGCTTGTTCATGAAAATAGTCAATAATTTGCATAAAACATAAAGACTATGTTAAAGAGGTGATCTACCAAGAATTTATCCACTGAATATCACACTTCTACTGAGTAACAATGCTTTTTAGGACTAATTCCATGCATTGAAAGATAATAACATAGTGTTTCAATGTGAAGGTAACATGCTTGAAACAATCAATAAGATACTCAACCTAAGGGGCAGATTGTACACCATAGACATAATTATATACTTGAAAGAAAGTTTAATACATTTAACACACTTCACATGACATGTTAACATCATAACCTTTGTTCAAAAATGAATGATAAAGGGAATAAGGATAATTATATAACTTGGCTACACTATACATCACTCACATACTCATATAGAAATTCACAAATCAGAATTGGTCATGTATTCAATGTTCAAAAGTAGAGTGCAATGTAATTTTAGCAGGGCTTCACAATACCAAAAATGTGGTCCTTTGAAATGGATGAAATGGCTCAATTTATAGACTTTTGAGGAAGAGGGAGGAAATAAAAGTTGAAGAGACATAAGGACATGTGTCATCGACACAAAAATTAGTTACATATACATGAAAAAGATAGATGAGTGAGCCATGCAATGCCAATAGGTCTACTTATCTAAAACAAGTCATAAGAATGGTGGAAAGTGGCATAAAACCTTTAGGAGTGGCACGAGAAACTACTTATATCAAATATTATCCATGAATATTCAAAACTAGAAACAAAAAAGCTGACACATCACACTGTTGAGGGGAATAGAACTCATGATGACAGTTAGAAAATGTTATTTTTGACTACTCGCTATTCTCTAGACACTTGTATTTATTGATTTCATATAAATAATGACTTGAACCATCAACCAATATATTTTACTTACTTTGTTTACACTAGATGCTCAGGATTCAACCATTTGTTACCTCCACATCTGCTTTCATGTTTTCATCAAGTATTTTTAAATAGCAACAACTATTCTCCATAATTTAAATTTGAATTCCTAGAAGCCATAATCCTTATTTAAATCCCAATGGATATATTTAGACAATCTTCTTGTCTTTAGACAATCTTCTTGAACATTTCCTTCATCCTTTTGTTTGGTCCTCTTTGCTCTAAAGGGATGCCCTTCTGAAAAACTATGAAGGACACTTACCCAAAAAAGACCCTTCGAGGAAATTGTTTCAGCACTTTCCCTACAATAATTACTTTAGAAAATTTGTGTCTTTCAACTTTTATAAAATGATATTTTCTTCAGACTTTGTCTTTTACCCTTTTTATTAGACAAAATTCTTGAAAGAATTCCTCAAATAATCTTTTCGAAGGAATTCCTTCAGACTTTGTGAAATGGACCTTCTGGAAAGGATACTTGAAAAATACCCTTCAAAAATTTGTAGAGGACCATTTTAGCTGTAAGGTACCCTTTGAAAAAAGTGAAATGTACCCTTCAAAATTTTTGTTTGGTCCATTTTCTTACAAAAGAACCCTTCAGATTTTTGAAATGGGCATCCTACTTGAAAAGTTCCCTTTGGAGAACTTACAATGTACCCTTCAAAAAAAGTGAAATGCCCTTTGGGAAAGTTGAAATGTTCCCTTCAAAAAAGATGAATTGAACTGTTTGAAAGGAAAAATACCCTTCAAAAAAATTGTAAGGTGCCCTTTGGCTTTGAAAGGATATCTTTCAGAAAAATGTGTAGGGTAACTTTTTAGGGACTTATCCTTTGGGAAAGTTGAAAATGAAAAGTTTGAAAGAAATACACGTAAGGAAAAATGATTCAAAAAAAAGTCTAAAATAATTTGGCAAAGGCTTAAAATAAAAACCCAAAGGAACTGGCAAAGGCTTAACAAAGACCAAAACCAAACTTTCTGAAAGAAATAACACTTGGTATTTTTATGGGCTTTGTCAAAGAACATTTATTCTAAAGAAAAGCTAAGTACTAAACTTGGCCAAATTTGAAAGGTGCAAACTTGGGGGGTAGAATTTGACCAACATTCTTGGCGATTCTTAGGGATTTCATGTTTTTTATGCCTAAGGTCAGTTGCCTAATCCTTCCAATGGGCATGGATTCATGCATATGAGCACTCATGTTAATGTGAATAGACCTTAGATTGACCACAAAACAACTAAAATTACACAAAACACATAGGGAAAAAATAATGCATACACAACAAAGGCAAAACACAAAACAAAGACACACTTGTGCTATTAAGCACTTAGGGAACACAATAACTAAAACAAAACTAGATTAAACACACAAACCTATGCTACTATTTATAAGACAAACCTAATAAGGACTAATAGTAGAAATCCAAATGTATCCCATTCATAGGGATATGCAATTCTTCTCCATTCATCTTGGTTAGTTGAAAGGAGTTGTTTTGATTACACTTGCTGATGATGTAAGGGCCACTCCACAAGGCATCAAACTTTGTATGTTTACCTAGTTTTCCTCTATCCTTGTCCCATTTCAGAAGCAAGTCACTTTCCTTGAACATTTTTGTACTTTCTCTTTTATCAAAGGAATTTTTTATGAGTACTTAGTGGTGTTCTATGGTCTTATGTGCATTTTCCCTTAATTCTTGTAGTTACATTAGTTCTATCAATCTGACTTCCATTGGAGTATTTTCTAGTTGTTCCAATTGATGTACAAGTCCTAGAGTAGGGTGCTTTTGAGAGATGGACAACCTAGCTTCTCTCCCATAAACAAGCACAAAGGGAGAGTTACTAATTGATTCCTTAGAAGTGATCCAATCAGCCCATAAGGCTGTCTTCAAATTAGTGTGCCATGCTCTTTGATTGTTCTCCAATGTCCTCTTGATGATTTTGATGAGGTTATTATTAATAGACTCAGCCAATCCATTACCTTGAGGGTAATAGTTGGATGAGGTAATCAAGTAAATTTCATTCCTATTTTCACACTCAAAAGTTTTAGCACTCATAAAAGTAAGTACGTTATCATAAATAATAGTATAGGGAACCCCAAATCTTATTGTGATACTCTCATAAAACTCCAAAATTGCATTTTCATTTACCTCCTTTAATTCAATAGCTTCTACCCACCTTGTGAAGTAGTCATTAGTAGTCAATATCGATTTGTTTCTAGCACTTGATGGAGGGTTGATCACACCAATGAAATCAAGGCCCCATTGCATGAAAGGCTGGTCCACCTAGACAAGATTCAATGGAAGGGTTGCAAGTTTCTATTTTCCTACAAATAAGGCACATTGAGGACACCTCCTAACCCAAGAGTATAAATCCTTGAAAAGGCTAGGCCAATAATACCCTACCCTCATTATCTTTGTAGCTATTATTTTTAGGGATAAATGACCTTCATCTACACCATTGTGAAACTTTTCTAGTAAGATGTTGAATTGATCATTGTCAACACACCTTAGTAGCACACCATTCACATCCTTATGAAAGAAAATACCATTTACAAGACAATAAGGAATGGTTTTCAATATAAAATACATTCTTTGTGACTTTTTCAAACCATTAGGACAATCACCATTTTGGAGGAAACCAATCATGTCTTGAATCCAACTTTGAATTTGTATGTGACCAGATGGTTGGGAATGAAATTGATTGACCATGACCTCATCCCATGGTACTTGAATATTTGAAGCTAGATGTTCGCATAGCCCCTTTCCTCTTACCAAGTTGGTTACCTTGATATCAATATCATACTCCATTACCTTTGTGATCCACCCAACTCTCTTCTCATTAATATCTTTGCTTAATAACTCTTTGGTGTTAGGATGAGAGACTATGACATGTATCATGTTATTTGAAACCATGTGCCTAAACTTTTTCAAACCTCTTATCATAGCTAGAGCTTGCTTCTTAACAAATGTGTACTTGACCTCATAATCTTCCAATCCTTGACAAAAGAATGCAATGGGTTATTCAACTTCCTCATCATTCTTTTTCATAATCATAGATAAGATTATGTTAAGGATAGAAAAAGTATAGAGTATGAAATCCTTGGTAAAGTTTGGGTTTAAGAGAGTAGGAGATTGGACAATTGCTTGTTTGATTGCCTCAAAACTGTTCTTACCTTCCTTTATCCAAGCAAAATATTGGTTCTTCTTGAGCATGGTTGTAATAGGCTTCACCAAAGTATCAAATCCTAGTATAAACCTTCTTAAAAAGTTGATCTTGCCTAATAAAATTTGAAAATCTTTCTTGTGTAGAGGGAAAGACAAGCCCAGAATGGTTTCAATCCTTTCAAGATCAATAGACAAGCCTTCTTTTGACATAATGTGACCTAGTAACTTGCCTTCATGAACAACAAAAATACATTTCTATGGATTAAGAAAAATTCCAAACTCTCTACACTTTTCAAAGACTTGCCTTAGATGTTTCATGTGATCATTAGCATCCTTGGAAAAAATAGTTATATCATCAAGGTATACAAGAAAAGACTCATTGATCAAACCTTTAAAGGCCATGTCCATTACTCTTTGGAAGGTAACACCAGTATTATACAAACCAAAAGGCATCTTTATATATGCAAATTTTCCCCATTTTGTGGTGAATGCTATCTTGAATTGATCCTCCTCATTCACCAATATTTGGTTATAACCTGAATAGCCATCAAGTAGTGAAAAGTATTGAGAATTTGAAACCACTTGAAAAATTTATTCCATGGAAGGTAGTGGGTAATGATCTTTGAGTGAAACTCTATTCAGGTCCCTAAATTCCACACAGAGTCTAATCTCTCCACTCTTTTTCTAAATAGGTACAAGTTTAGCTACCCAAGTTGAATATTTGATAGGAAAAATAATCCTAGACTCAATAAATTTGGTAAGCTCTTTTTTCATGAATTCCTCTATCTTGGGATTGATAGGCCTCTATTTTTGCCTAACTAGTTTAGCTCTAGGTTCTAACTCAATGGTGTGATGAGCTAGACTTGGATCAAACCCTTTCAAATCCTTGTATTCCTAAGCAAATGTATCATGAAATTATTTACACAATTCAATGAAGGCTTGTCTTATATAAATAGAACATATCTTACCAATTTTTAAAAGTTTGTCCTTAAATATCAATATTCTTTCATAGTTATCTTCCTTTGTAAGCGTGCTTACCCTTTATTTCCTTATTTGATCATCTTCATTAAACACACTCTCCAAAGTAACCAACCCATTTGGTAACTTGTTTGTCTTTAGCTGGATAACTTGTTCTTCATATTGATTGTGAAGCTTCTTTTGATTCTTTGAAGAAAATTTTGATTCATTTTGGTTGAAGTGTATAATGTGTTTATCACTCTCAAATAATTTCCAAGACACTTCATTATCTAGAATGTAAGGTCTCACAATGACTTTGATATGAGGTTGGTCCTTCTCTTTGCTTACATTAGCAACTATATCAAAGTGTGCTCCTATCACAGCCAACCTGATAACATGTTCATTTGAGTCTCTTGGTATAGGTTAAATATTTAAAGCATCAAAGTCCTCAATTAGATCACACACCCTATGATTGTAAGACTTGAGCAAAGAGTTCTTGGTTATATCTTGGTTTCTCACTTGATGTATAATCAGTTTACTATCTCCATATACCTTTAAATTCTTAATTCCCTTTCTCTTTACCCATTGGAGGCCATGAATCAAGCCTTCATATTCTACCACATTGCAAGTATAACTAAAATGGAATCTATATGAAGAATAATATTATTTATTTTAAGGAGAAACCAACATGACACCAACTCCTACCCCTACCTTGTTTCTAGATCCATAAAAAACATTTCCCATATCCCTTCAAGTTCATGATCCTCATTAGTGAGTGATGATATAGGAATGCTATTCTCATGCATACAATATTCTACTAATTTAGTTTCTTCTATAAATGAATAGGGGTCATGCTCATAAGTTTCAGTACCATACTCATCAAGAAAGAGGTTAGAAATACCTTCAAGGGGAAATGATGTTTCATCACTAATGGCACCTTCTTCTTGCTCACTAATCATATAATTCTGATTTGAACTTGTTTCCACATATGGTTTAATGTGGAACATTGCCAAGGGCTATGTTAATGTAGTTAATTTAGTTCCATATCTTGTTCTAAAATATAGAAAAGACCAATCAGCTACAAGGTACCCTCCAATCTTAGCCATGAAATCTCTTGATAGTAAAATAGAAAAATGAGCTAGAAGATCAACTACCACAATGTCTTGCAGGATGGGGAAACTTGGAAAATCATGTAAGAAAACTTTCAAACCTTTAACCAACCCCATAGTCTTGGATAGAGTTCCATAAATCTATAATGCACCCTTACTATGAGGCTCATATTTTAGTCCTAATTTATTAGCAACCACTTTAGGCATAACTATGGTACTAGCCCCACTTTCCATAATGTAGTTGTGAACTAATTTGTCCCACACAATGAGCATGAGGTAGAAAGGTGGAGGATTTTTAGTTTTGGTGGAGGGATTTAAAACATGATTTGGTGTGTTGGCAAGGGCCACACTATGGTAATTTAGAGCTTGAGGAGCTACATTGATATTAGCAAGTTGTTCTTGTAGGATTTCCTTTTGACCAAACATATGTAATACTTCCTATAGAGAAATGCTTGTCTTGGTATTCTTCAAAAATTCAATAATGTTTAGAGAGGAAGGATTAACCTTGGCTTGCATTATTGAAGTAAATGAGGGAGCTTGAAATTATTATACTAGAGGTTTGGTATCCTTGCTCACATTTTGACTTTGAGGAGTAGTGTGACTAGTAGGATCTATTACATTGGTACTTGCACTTTGTGGCCTTGGAGAGGCACTACTTGGAATCACCTGTATTTTTGGATTATCTCCTAAAGCCCTATTTTTAGCCCTTGTGTTGGCTGAAATTTTTAATTCAACACATAATTTTATTCTACTTAAAAATTCATAAAACTAGTACCTTGGCTGCTACCTTCTCCTTGAACATCCCTTTGCATGAGATTCACTTCTTCTGATGTAACATAAGGAGTAGCTCCTTCTTGAGCTACCAAAGCTTGATTACCTTCTCCACCATTATGTATAAACCAACCTTAAGATTTCCCCCAATGATTCAAATTTTCTTCTCTTTGAACTAGATTGGTGTGGACTGGAACAATAGCCTTTGTGGATGGAATGAAATTAGGATTATAGGCATTAAGCTACCTATTAAAACTTTGTTGACCTTGTCCACTTCTTTGGTTAGTGTATTGGAGTAGAGTCCTATAGCTTTATTGAGGATAGTATTGAGGATTGGGTGGATCACTTGCATACATTTATGCTGGCTTGAGTTGGGCTTGCAAAGACTAAATCATCTCATCCTTATATATATAATCATCCAACTTCTTGGGAGAAGTTATAGGTTTGACATTAGTGTTGGGTACTTCTGCTATGCTTGGGGATTCGACTGAATTATGAGACAACAAAGGCATGGAGACTCTTGGAGGTAATTTCCCAACTTATATCAAACTATTCTCAGCTTAATGGCTATCTAATATGCCTTGATTAAAGTAAATCCTCCCATTTATTACAACATTACTACTACATCAATGCCAATATCCTTAATATAGGTGCAAAAAATGAAGCATGGAGAAGGCCTCATAATAGGTGGTAGCCTATGCCATGTTCTTTGAAATATCTCATTAAAATATCTCATGGATTCATTAGGACCCCTCTTTATCACATTCAACTAGTGAATTAATGAAGTATGGCCACACTTATTTTTTAGCCTATTTACCAACAATTCTCCAAAGATATCCCAATTAGTAATATAACCACCTTCCAATGTCCTATACCAGTCAAGTGCCTTCCCTTTTAGAGACATGGTGATTAGTCTAATAACTATATTAGCTTGGGTGATATTGTGTAAATTTCAAAAGTTTGAAATATCCCTAATATGCTCAGATGGGGTAATAGGACCCTATCTATTGAAATTAGGGTGACTTTTGGTAGCATTAGGAGGAATAGGATCATATGCAAGAAGGTTAATTAGATTTTGGGTGTTGAAGGATAGTAAAGGATGTATTCTATCCATTTATTCTTCCTCTTGATTAACTAATTCTTCAACCTCCTCTTCTTCCTCTTCAAAACATTCTTATTTAGGGTCTCTAAAGGTTAGGAATTCAAGAGGAGTTTCAGGCTGAGGGACTTGATTGAAAAGCCTACTAGAAGATGATATAGTGAAGACCATGAAGTATACTATGTAAAACCTGATCTATAACCATAGGTTCTCACCTTTTAGAGTTGAAAAATGATAAATTAAGAATAATTATGCAACCTTGGACTTTTCAAGGCCAACATTCACCTTGACATGGAAATAATTAGGATCAGTTGTCCCATCAGGCATGCCAAAACTGTTGTCATCAAATTGTGCAACTTATGACGTTATATGAAATTCATTCAATTTAATGCAACATTGAATCATCCCTCAAGTTTTTGGGAACTTATGAGAGAGAGAAGTCTCTAGAATTGAAAAGGTTAGCTCCCTAAATTCTTCCTCTCTGAGTGTCTGTCACCTAATCTAATGTTTGTTCATAAAAAGAGTCAAGAGTTTGCATAAAATAGAAAAAATATGCTAAAGAGTTGATCTACCAATAATTTATCCACTAAATATCACACTTATATTGAGTAATAATGCTTTTTAGGACTAATTCCATGCATTGAAAGATACTAACATTGTGTTTCAATGTGAAGGTAACACGCTTGAAACGATCAACAAGATACTCAACCTAAGGGGCAAATTGCACACCATAGACACAATTGTATACTTGAAAGAAAGTTTAATACATTTAAAACATTTCACATGCCTGTTGATATCAGAACCTTTGTTCAAACATGAAGGATAAAGGGAGTAAGGATAATGCTATCACTTGGCTCCACTATACATCACTCACATACTCAGACAAAAATTCACAACTCAGAATTGGTCTTGTATTCAATGTTCAAAAGCAAAGTGTAATGTCATTTTAGCAGGGCTTTACCATACCAAAAATGTGGTCCTTTTTAATGGCCAACATGGCTCAATTTATATACTTTTGAGGAAGAGGGAGGGAAGATAAGTTGAAGAGACATAATGACACGTGTCATTGACATGAAAATTAGTTATAAATACATGAAAAATATAAATGAGTGATCCATGCCATGCCAGTAGGTCTACTTGTCCAAAATAATTCATGAGAATGGTGGCAAGTGGTATAAAACCTTCAGGAGTGGTACATGAAACTACTTCTATAAGAGATTATCACTAAATGTTCAAAATTAGAAATAGAGAAGCCAACACATTACACTGATGAGGGGAATGTAACTCATCACAATAGTTTTAAAATGTTCTTTCTACCTACTCACTATCTTGTAGACACCTTTATTTGTCAATTTTGTGAAAGCAATGATTCAAACCATTGGCCTATCCATTTTACTTGCTTTATCTATACCAAATGCTTAGGATTCAACCATTTATTACCTCTGTCTATTTTCATGTTCTCATCAAGTCTTTTTGAATAGAAATAGATTTATTTGTAGTTTAATATTGACTTCTTATAGGTTGTCATCTTTTTTTTAATAGAAATAGCTAGTCTTTATAGTTTAAATTGACTTCCCGTAGGTCATCATCCCTGTTTGAATCCCAATGGCTATCTTTGGATAATCTTCCAAAACATTTCCTTTGGACTTGTGTCTGGTCCTCTTCACTATGGACGGATACCCTTCAAAAAAATTGTGAAGACACTTACCTAAAAAATACCCTCTGGGGAAATTGTTTTAGGTACTTTCCCCACAAGAATTCCTTAAAAAAATTTGTCTTTCAACTTTTCTAAAATTATCTTTTCTTCAAAATTTTGTCTTTTACCCTTTTTATCAAAAAAAATTCCAAAATAATTCCTTAGATAATATTTTCAAAGAAATTCCTTCGGACTTTGTGAAATGAACCTTTTGGAAAGGACACTTACCTAAAAAATACCCTTTAAAACTTTGCAGAGGACTGTTTTAGCTACAAGGTACCCTTCAAAAAAGTGAAATGTACCCTTTAGAATTTTCTTTTGGTCCATTTTCCTAAAAAATAACCCTTCAAACTTTTGAAATGGGCATCCTGCTTGAAAATTTCCCTTTAGAGAAATTGCAAAGTACCCTTTAGAAAAAGTGAAATGCCCTTTAGGAAAGTTTCAATTATCCTTTAGAAAAGATGGATTGGACCATTCTAAATGAAAAATACCCTTTGGAAAATTTGTAAGGTGACCTTTAGCTTTGAAAGGATATCATTCAAAAAAAATGTGTAAGGTAACTTTTTGGAGACTTATCCTTCGAGAAAGTTGAAAATAAAAAGTTGGAAAGAAATGCACTTAAGGAAAAATTTTGTAGACAAAAAGTCTAAAAGAATTTGACAAAGGCTTAAAACAAAAACCCAAAGGAATTGGAAAAATCTTAGAAAAAACCAAAACCAAACTTTTTGAAAGAAATAACACGTGGTATTTTTGTGGGCTTTATCAAAGAATGTTTCTTTTAAAGAAAAGCTAAGTACTGGACTTGGCCAAATTTGAAAGGTGTAAACCTAGGGTGTGGAATTTGACCAACAACAACTATGTCACTATTTAGAGCCTTGAGATAGTAGAGGAAGACATAAATTGTAGTAGGCCTCACAAGAGGTGGAATCCTATCCCATGTTTTCTAAAATCTAGAGTTGAAATCTTGCATAAACTCCTATGGGGTTCTCTTGATGGTGGTTAATTACTCAACCAAAAATAAGTGATCACTCAACCCTCTTACTCAATTTATCTCCAAATTTGTCCCATGAAATAATATAATTAGGAGCTAAGGTCCTATACCAATCTAGAGCCTTCCCCTTAAATGAAATTATTAATAGTCTAATTGCCACATTCTCTTGAGTAATATTATGGATATTGCATAAATTGGCTATATCTATGATGTGCTCAATAGGGGTAATGATGTTTCTCCATTGAATTAGGGGACATTTTTAAGAGCTTACACAAGTATATAATCATATTGTGCAAGACGTAGAGGGATTTCACTATTGAAGGCAATAAAATCTACGTTTTTATCCATGTTATCTTTAGGATAACTTGGACTATAGTGGAAATGAAGCTACCTTTTAGGCCATTTGATATAAGGGGCATAATGGAGGAATATCTTTTTTTCACTAAAAATTGGGGTAATTCAACAAATTTAAAATGAATACATTTGGAAACTAAAATTGTAGTCCCATTTGATATGAAATTTACTAATTAGTCTATAACCATGAGCTATAAACTTGTTGGAGTTGCCAGATGATGAGGGTAATTGTTATGACAACTAAAAATATTCTAAGACCAACATCAATCTTGAGAAATCTTATTATAATTTTATCCAACGAAGTGATCCATAAAATATTATCAATCTAAATTTTACCCTTGAGGAGGTGTTTCAAGCCTTCCTCATTCAGTTGATACAATAAAGACACTTCTAGGTTATGGGTGGCTTAATTGTTGAGGTGAATCTCTAGGTTAGGGATAGCTCCCTTGATACAACACATACACTAATACTACTCTACTAAATTGTATAAAAAAGGGGAAAAGAGAGTTTAAATTAATAAAAAAAAATTGGTGATGCACCAAATGTGGTTTCCCCTACTTCATTATAACTTGAAATATGAATTGATAAGCTTACAATCTGATCTAACAATCCTAAATAACTCTTTTGACATAAATGATTTAATATGAAGGTTATGAATTATGAAATATCTAAGATTAATGACCAAGATGCCTAAGATAAGACACTAATGACATTTCCCACACTTAAAATCTACAAAAGATCATTTTAAACACATCATATGATCTGTAAGAAGATCACTCACTCACATGGAGGCATGAATGAAGAAGAACAATGCAAGGAATTAGAAAACTATCACTAACATTCATCCACAACACAAAAAAAGACACTAGATGTAAGGTATAATAGTATAAATCAGTTTGAATTCAACTCAAAGGTAATAAACAAGTATCAAATCCTCCAAGGCTTCACCATACATGCTTTTGAGGATCAATACAATGTCATTCAAGGCAATATTTATAAAATAAATAAGGAGAGAGAGAGGTAGGATGTAGAGAATTTATATTATGGCATTATTTCATGATCAAATTTGTTAAAACATAGAGGAATTATGTCACCAAGTCTGTAAAGAGTATGTTGTCTTCTTGTTCTCAAAAATCTATGCTAAGTGTTGATGGAGTTATAAATGAAGAATGGCATAAAATATCATCTTGGCAAGTTTGATGCTTCCTAAAGCTAACTCCCTCTCCTTAGAGTTACACATATACTTATTTGAAGGAAAGTTACAAGTTTTCCTTTGAAACCAGGTTTACTTGGGAACCTTGTACGCTAAACCTAAAATTTTAAAATCTTCTCCATCTTTTGAGAGTTAAACTTGAACCTTATAACTCTTTTCATATTGATCCTTGATAGCCTTATCACCATAACCAATTGATTGTACATATAATCTCTTCAAAATTATTTTAAAAAATTGGAATAGACCTAAATATTACCTAAGGAGGCTCTTAAGGATGTCATTAGATGCATAAATGAGTTTCATAAAGTTTTAATGCCTTTGAGGGACTTGAGAAGGTCTGCCCATTAATACTCTTTTTATAGGTAAGGGACAGTCCTCACTTAGGCCTATTATGTGACTTAAAATATTTTAAATTTTTTATGATAACCACTTTAATATCCCATATAATATCATAATATCTCCATTCAGGCCTATAAATCCTCCTCCACTGACTAAGAAACTCTCATATAACCCATAACCTTGAAAATAGGTCCCCAACTAGCTTTTTAAGCCAATTCCTATACCTTTCTTCCTCACACATGCCAAATAATGGATATAATATATGATTATTAGGTTTTTAGATATTATCCCAATGGTTTTATATTTATTTCAATTCATTTTAATCACTTATAAAACTAATTAACTTCATTGAGTTCCCTTTGGGCTTTTAGCAGGTTTCAAGTTATCAAAATTGTTAAAGATTATTCATAAAGAAAAAATCCTTAATATTATAAATAATGGAACAAAAATTGATTAGGTTTAATATATTAATACCTCCAATTATCATTTGGATCCATTCAATTTCTCATCCAAGTTCGCACATAGTGAAACTTACATTATCAGGCACTACAGGCCTATAGGTGCACTCGAGAGGGATAATTTGGCAAAAGTGTTCATGATGATGATTGATTTTGATTTAAAACAAATTATTGAGGTATATTTTATTCCCCATGATGTGTGAATGTTTTTATATCAATTATTTTAATCCTTGAACTCATTGAAACTTGTATTAACCCATTATTAGGGTTTGTAGACATTCGTGTGAGAATGACCTTAATAACCTCTTTTTGATAGCTTCTCAACTTTAAAAAGTTCCTTAAACACTATATAACCTTATCTAGGATATTTCACACCTATTTAAATCTTTTACACCTCTAATTCTATGAAAAAAAATTGTCTCTTCTTCATGAAGCCATTCATAGACCTAACATAGTCAAGCTAAGACTGTGTATTCACACTATTCACTTGATCATTTGATTATAAATAGTCTGTTATGAATTATAAAAATCATAAAAATCAAGGAGATGAATGTGAGGTATTTTTATATACCCTATTTTATGTTTTATCATTCATTTTTTTCATTTCAAACATTTAATAGACCTTAAAATGCTTAAGAACACATTCTTATTAGATTGGCTATTACAACTATAAACATTTCCTCAGTTAGGTAATCATGGGAGTCTAGAAAATCTTGTTTTAAACCTTGTTGAGGTTGGATTATATAGTTATCATAAATAATAAACGAATTTTCCTATTGGTTTCTTCAGTACTTAGTGTTAAATGCAAGGAGATTGTCTCCAAACCTCACTTAGACCTAAAACACTCTTCTCCAAGTGATCTTGTCTTAGATTGTTGATTATTATTTATCACAAGAGTAAAAACATGTCAACCAAATTTTTAATTATATATCACATTCCAAACTATTCCTCAAGACTCTTTTTTATAACTAACACTAACCTTATTATCTTTTTTCTACCAATAGGCTTGTAACATAGAAGATCAACCAATAAGAATATGTAAAGTCATTGTTTACAGCCCTCCATACCTAAGGAAGCTTCATAGTGGATATAAGTGATGTTGAAAAGTTTTTTAAAGTTTATTAATATATAGGTAACTATTTAAAACTTTAAATTGGCCAGTTATTGATCTTGGAGAGCTTTATTTTCATTCATATACATGACTCAGTCTAGTTGGGTGCACCCTTGGGACATTTCTTGGCCATTATAACCTTGTTAACACCTTGGAGAGGTTTGATGAGTAAGTTAAATGATGTTTTCATTAAAATGAGTTAAAATACAGCATTATTCATGCCTAGGATGATCCAGGCGACAATTCGGGTGACAATTCCACCCCAATTGATGACGGAACTTCCGGGAGCCATAACTTTTGCACCGTAGCTCCAATTGACTCGCCGTTTGAACCGTTGGAAATCTAAGAATGAGGGGAACATCATGAAATGGCATAGATCTCTGCTCAATGAAGTTTGACCCCCGAAAACCCAATGGAAGTGCCTCAAATTTCAATTTTAATAGTGCTGTCTAAAAATAGTAAGTTTCTAAAAATAGTAATTCCTCGAATTATGTATTGTTTAAAATATTGGAAGTCATACCACTTCATCTCCCTCGAGATTGGTGACCTTCCACATCCTCCCCATGATTTCCAATTGTGTATAAATGAAGATGTAACCCAAAATGTGAAGACAGACATCTCTTCCCAGATATAAGCATATATTTGTATTGCGATCTTGAGTAATATTACATCTCTTCTCAAAGAATTCATTATTACTGTGTTATTTCTATGTTATTGAGATATTTATCAACCAAAACTTCTGAGTTTTGTATCAGTGGTATCAGAGTGGTTTGTCTTGAGAGTGTATGATCTCGAGGACGAGGTCAGGCTACAAGAAGCTTGGGTGGGAAACAATAGAGCTTCATAATTTTCCACCTATTCACTCCAAATGACTTCAAATGGCGGATGACACTGAGACATCCGATCCTTTTAAGGAAATGGTGAATGAGGCCCTCTAATGGCAACAAGTGTAGATGCTACAACAATTTTCCCAAATTCTTCAAACACTTCCGACGGGAAATCTTGGCTCCGCAACTTCACTTCCTGGCTCCTCATCTAGGGAACGTCCTTTCAGTGGCCCAACACCCTTCAAGGTCCAGGTAAATTTTGATATCCCTATATTTGAAGGCAAAATCAATGTTGATGCAGTAGAAAATTGGTTAGATCAACTATCTTCCTACTTCTCTATAAATAAATTCACCGATAGAGAAAAGATTACTTTTGCTCTTTTGAAATCAACATTGCCTGTGAAAAATTGGTGGGAAGTATGCAAAAAGAGGTTCAGTGCAGATGACATTGGCCTTGAGGTGGAACCTACCTGGGATGATTTTGTGGAAGTGGTCAAAGAAGAATACTATCCCATCGGAGCATATGATGATCTCTACATATAGTGGCAACAACTTCGGCAAGGTAAGGACCAATCTATTCAAGATTACACAGACACTTTTTATTCTTTATCTGCAAGATTGGGCATTCAAGACAGTGAGAAACATAAGACTCTCAAATATCATGGTGGACTAAAATGGTACATACGGGGTGAAATGGAACTCTTCAATCTGGAAACCCTTAGTGAGGCATACAAATTTGCAGTGAAGATTGAACAAAAGCATGGTAGAAAGAATACGAAGAGTCAACCCTCAAAATGGAAAGGTGACAAGGAAGGTCAAACATGAGGCCCAAATTGGAAATAAAAGGAGTTTCAGGATAAGAAATCCCAAAAAGGAAAGGCTGGAAAATGGTGTGATTACCACAAAACTGGAACTCACTCCAAAAAAGAATGTCGAGCCATCAAGTCATTGCTTTCTGAGTCACAATACTCGACATCTACTACTCTGCCTCATACACAACCCACAGTCAAAGAGGATGAAGAAGAAATTGTAGATGCTAAGCTTGACACCATTGTCGCTTCATCACAGAATCGTGAGGAAAGACTAGATGATAAGGAAAGATTGTTCCACTCTAAATTATGGGTAAAAGGTAAGCCTTTACATTTCATTCTTGATAGTGGGAGTCAAAAGAATTTAATCTCTGCTAAAGTTGTGAAAAGTCTAAATCTATCCATGAAGCCTCATCCAAAGCCCTATAGTATTAGATGGTTAATCCTAGGAAGAGACCTCTGTGTCACCCATCAGTGTCTTCTTTCATATGCTATAAAACCATTCCAAGATGAATTCTTGTGTGATGTGGTCAACCTAGATGTTTGTGATGTACTCCTTGGTCAGCCATTCATGTATGAGCGACATGGCATCTATGAATCACGAACCTAAAGAATCACCCTCACTCTTGGAACACAGTGCTATAGGGTACCAGAGGTACCACCTCCCACATCTGTCTCCCTAATCAGTGTGAAGCAATGTAAGAGATTGGTGGAGAAAACAAAGCAATTTGTTCTCATGGTGGTCAAGCCACAAAAATCCAAGAAGGCTGATGTTGCAGTCTTGACTACACAATCAACACAACAATAGAAGTAGATAGGATGAATCATAGGAGAATATGATGACTTATTCAAGTCACCCACAGGAGTTCCACTGCATTGCCAAGTAAAACATTCTATCGATTTGATCCCAGGGTCACCTTTGCCTAACAGTCCTGTGTATCGCAGATCAGTTTTAGAGAATGATGAGATAAAAAGATAGATTCAAGAATTGATCCAAAAGGGTCACATCAGGCCAAGCTCTTCACCTTGTGGTAGCCCAATTATCTTGGCATAGAAGAAAGATGGAACATGGAGGCTTTGCATCGACTATCTAGCCCTGAATAAAATCTCTATGAAGAATCGCTATCCTCTCCCCAGGATTGATGACCTACTGGACCAGCTCCATGGTGTGAATTTCTTCACCAAAATTGATCTCAAATCTGGTTATCACTAAATTCCCATAGATTCCATTGATGTCTGGAAGACTGCATTCAAATCTAAGGAGGGGCTCTTTAAATGGTTGGTTATGCCTTTCGGCTTAACTAACGCACCTGCAACTTTCATGAGGATGATGGATGACATCCTAAGACCCTTCACAAACTCATTTGTGGTTGTCTACTTAGATGACATACTCATCTATAGCAGGACATGGGAAGAACATTTGCAACATGTTCGTAAGGTGCTTCAAACTCTTTGGGAGCACAAGTTGTATGCAAATCTTGAAAAATGAACATTCAGGATGACAACAATTCAATATCTTGGGTATGTTTTGAATGAGGAAGGGGTCCATGTTGATCCAAAAAATATTCAGGTTATTTGAGAATGGCCCACACCAAGGACCCTCACAGAGCTTCACAACTTTTTGGGTCTTGCAAATTTCTACCGCAGGTTTGTTCTTGGATTTTCACATGTTGCTTGGTCACTAACCCAAGTAACTAAAGGAGGAGCTAAAGCTACATTTCAGTGGGGTGAAATACAACAATGGGCATTTGAGAATTTGAATAATAGACTCTGCTCAGCCCCTATTCTTGCCTTGCCAGATTTGCATCAACCTTTTGAGTTGATGACATATGCATCTGAATATGCCATGGGAGCTGTCATCATGCAACATGGCCACCCTATTGCATATCATAGTGAAACTTTCACTGATACAGTCAGGAAATATCCAACATATGATAAGGAGCTCTATGCCATTGTGCAAGCCTACAAACAATGGAAACACTACATCTTGGGGAAAGAAACGGTCATCCACACTGACCACAGACCATTGGAATTCATCCAGACTCAAAGCAAGCTCTGAAATGAGAGGCATCAAAAGTGGGCCACATATCTTCAGCAATTCCACCTGATAATCAAACACAAAAGGGGATCTCAAACATGACTGTAGATTGTCTGAGCCACCCACCAATTACTACACTCAAAATAGTTTTGGACCTATGCAGACATGAGACTGCCACTTGGGGTGCCCTGTATGAACCGGATCCTACCTTTGTTGATACATATCAAGCACTTCAAAAAGGTACACATGTTTCTAATTTATATTTGCAAGATAATGTCCTCTGTCATATGGGGCACATCTATGTTCTAGTTGCAGAGTAACAAAAGATGATATGGGAAGCACACTTCAGTAGGAAAGTTGGACACTTTGGTATTGAGAAGACATTGGCAGTTCTTCAAAAACACTTCTACTGGCCCCATATGCAAAAGGATGTGGAAAGATATCTCAAATCTTTCACCCCATGTGTGATAGCCAAGCTAAAAAATAAGAAGCAAGGACTGTACACGCCATTTCCAGAACCAACTAGGCCTTGGGAATCTGTCTCAATGGATTTTCTCTCAGGTTTGCCCACTTCAAAACATGGTAAGGACTGTATTTTTGTGGTAGTTAATCATTTTTAAAAAATGGCTATCACGATTACCTATAAGAAAAATATATCTGCTGAAGAAGCTGCTCAGCTATATTTTAGTCATGTATTGCTCCATTTTGGTCTTCCCAAGTCCATTGTTTTAGATCGAGATAGCAGGTTCTTGAGCATCTTCTGGTCCACTCTATGGAAGATGATGGATACTAAGTTGATGAAGTCCACAGCCTTCCATCCATAGACTGATGGTCAAAAAGAGGTGGTAAA
This sequence comes from Torreya grandis, assembly GCA_037957365.1. Lineage (NCBI taxonomy): Eukaryota > Viridiplantae > Streptophyta > Pinopsida > Cupressales > Taxaceae > Torreya > Torreya grandis. The sequence continues at coordinate 1,572,772 of JARHVA010000100.1, read as the reverse complement.
TCACTTGATTGTTCACATGATTCAGATGTATCACTCCAAACATCCACGCACATGGGATGAGGGACTTCTTTTCATACAACATGGATACAATCGGGCACTACACGGCTCCACCAAGCACAATCCATTTCAAGTATGTTTTGGGTTCCTACCCATGGCACTAGTTGATATAGCTGTTCCATTTTCCACCATGGAATACACACCTCATGGAAGATTCTGAGGCAAAAAAAGCTACAAAGTTCATTGAACAAATGCAACACCTCCAGCAATAAGTTCATGACATCCTAGAGAAGATGAATCAAAAGTATAAGCAATGCCATGACAAACATAGGATTACACACCATTTTGCTGTGGGTGACAAGGTTTGGTTGCAGATTCAAAAGGAATGACTTGTAGGCCCCCACAGAAAGATTTGGCCTCTGCGATATGGTCCCTACACCATCACCAGAAGAGTTGGAGAAAATGCTTTTGAGTTGAACCTACCAGCCTACCTTGGTCTACATCCAATATTCAATGTGGAGCTCCTCAAACCATATCATCCACCTCTCTTGGACACTTTAGTTATAGCATAACAACTTGACATTGATGAGCTTGACCCATAGAGTTTTTCTCCAGTGGAAGAGGATCAGATTGTGGATACCTGGATGAAGACAACAAGAGGACACTCTATTCTGCTCTATTGAGTGGTCAAAAGGGGCCAGCTTAGCCATCAAGGTGAGTGGCTCACAGAGAATCAAATCAAGAAACAACTACCACATTTGCTAGGGAACATTGACGTAATGGGGACCATTGCTTTTCAAGGAGGGAGGAATGATCCAGGCAACAATTTAGGTGACAATTCGGGTGACAGTTCCACCCCAATTGATGACAAAACTTTCGAGAGCCATAACTTTTGCACCGTAGCTCCAATTGACTCACCATTTAAACCGTTGGAAAGCTAAGAATGAGGGGAACATCATGAAATGGCATGAGATTTTCTCAATGAAGTTTTACCCCCAAAACCCAATGAAAGTTCCTCAAATTTCAATTTTAATAGTGTTGTCTAAAAATAGTAAGTTTCTAAAAATAGTAATTCATCAAATTATGTATTGTTTAAAATATTGGAAGTCATACCACTTCATCTCCCTCAAGATTGGTGACCTTCCAAATCCTCCCCATGATTTCAAATTGTGTATAAATGAAGATGTAACCCAAAATGTGAAGACAGACATCTCTTCCCAGAGACAAGCATATATTTGTATTGCGATCTTGAGTAATATTACATCTCTTCTCAAAGAATTCATTGTTACTGTGTTATTTCTATGTTATTGAGATATTTATCAACAAGAACTTCTGAGTTTTGGATCATAGGACCACTTCAACACATTAAAAACTTGACTACCATACCCTATAACACTGAAATGAATATCTTGTTAAGTATGGTCATTGATGTCTTAGGTTGTCATTGATGTCAAGAAGAGCATGAGGTACTAGTGGATTAATGATAAATAATTTTTGGTTGTTATATTGGAGAGTATATCACATGTATACTGGTCATTGAACATAATTAAGTGGTTTGGTATGAGAATGAGTCTTAGAGTGCATTTATAGTGATAGGAAGGTCAACTTTAAGGCTTAGTCCTTACATGAAGAGACCCAGTAAGAAGAAACAAGCCTAGAATCTTGTTGAAAATAATAGTGTGAGACTTGTGTGAATAATTTTTTTAATATTTGAGCTAGTTATTATGTCATTTGACATGTGTATGAGGTTTTGAGAACAATACAAGAGGATTCAAGTATAACTGGCAGTCGTAGGCCTGGTGTGCAAAGAGATCTAACGAGGCATAATAAGGTGTAAATTTGAGTTATTAAGGTTCTTATATCTCATTTTATCCATACATATTTACCAAGTCTAAGGTTCTAAGGAGAAGGAGAAAGCAATAAAAAGAGTTTGAAGGTCTCTTATGTATGTATATTGAAGAGTTGCAGACTCAAGAAAGAAATTTTGATGCTCATTGGCATGTGTGAAAGTTGTATGGGAATATTTGATATTTGGGAGAGATTTAAAAGGGGCTTTTAAATGATTTAAAAGCATTAAGATGTGGTTTCAATGACAAAGCTATATGAACAAACATTAAGAGTGAAAATTGGTCTAAAACCCTCTCAAAACCCTTATAGTGACTTGATGGTGAAGTTTTTGTTTTATAGTGACTATAATGGTATAGTAAATATATTTTGATTATTTTAGTTTGTATATGACTCTTCCATGCATCTCCAAGTGGTAGTGGTTTGTCAGGATAGTGAGTGAAACCTACAAAAAAACCCTTATTTCTCAAACATTTGATATAATAAAAAGGGTTGACTAGGTCAAAGAATGAAAATAAATGGAGTTTAAAGATTTAGAATATTTTTTATTTTTAATAGTGTTATTTGGACAATTTATATCCTATTTTTAAACTATTTTGGTCACTCAAATTGACCTGTCGCTAATCTAGGCTAATAGTGAAGAAAATGAGAAAAACCAATCAGAGTGAGAATGCATTTAGGGATTGGTTGAAGAGGAATAAGAATTGATCCAATTGATTGAGGTAATTATTCAATTCATATATCTCATTTTCATATTTATTATATTATTTGGAGTTCATTTAAAAGGGTACAAATGGTGTTCATAAGATGGCCCGTCTAGAGAAGATGTGACAGTGAAACCCATGATAGTGAGATTGGTCTACAAGACCAATGCTTCTCTTTAAGCCTATTATATGGATGTTGGACGTATATATAATGATATTATATGATAATTTTTAATCTTTAAAATATCATGTAAGTGTTTCTACATGTGCTCTAATCCATGTTCACCATGACTGGTTCTTAAGACATAATGATAGATCTGGGTATGCATTATGAATAAAGAGTGTGAGACTCTATAACAAAAGTTATTATATCTAATTATTTTTTTTAATGACATATTTGACATATACACTATTTATTTAAGGTTTTTAATCACCTTAAGTAGTTTTAATGTGGAATCTAAAATGGCTTATCTATAATTGTAAGGGTTGTGTAAGAGAAGCCTAAAAAATTAGTCTAAAAGACCAATGGTTGAAACAAAAACAAATGATTTTTATATTTCATGATGTTATATAAGGCACATAGTATCTATTAATTTTAATTATAAGTCATAATATTGTCCTTACAAGTGCTAAAGACAACATTATTCATGACTATGTTTTTGAAGCTATGATAGGACCGAAACTCCCCAAAGCTCTGACACAACTTGTTAGATTTAAGAGCACACATGATTACCAATGTATAAGCAACTAAACATGCGGAATCCAGAAGAACAAATAACTATCAATGAGAAAGCACACAGAATATGAGAGGCAATATACAATTATATTCAACTCATTACAAAGGAATTTACAACAAAGAGGTGGCACTCTTTCTTCCACTTCGTGGGCTTACAGTAAACTTCCCTCCAGAGTAATCTTCTCTCATAGGTCACAACACACAGCTAACACAAGCTGTTGTTCACCTCATTGCACATCTGTACAATTGAGTACACAACCATACTCCAAGTAGATCTCTCCATGATCCTGCTGATGTATTGTTGTCACCTTGGATCTAGCTACCCCACTGATCTCCTTTCTGACCCTCGCATACACATACATCCCTGCATATCAAACCCGATCTTACTTATACATACATGGGGAATCCTACTTGATTCCACCATGGGAAGAACTCTCCAAGCTTCACATAGCTCTTCTCCAAATTCTCCACTTAACAATATAGCCCATGAGTCTATTATATAGATCTCATGCATACACTGATTAGACTTATGGCTCAAGACTTCGAACAAGCCTTTAACATGCAAACTTCGCGTTCACTTAACTGACTATTCATCAATAGCAGTTCAGACTACTACAGGTGACTGACGTTGGTCCCTGCCCTCCTGGAGGTGACCGACGCCAGTCGATCATCTGCTGATGCCAGTTTCCCTTCTGCGTCCCCTGACCGATGTCGGTGTGGCCTGTCGACGCCGGTGACTGAAAATGCCAAAAACCCTCCTATTTGCCTTAAGGTGTAGCTTTTAGCTCCATACCCTAACAATCTCCCACTTGGAGATAAAGAGCTGCACCTATACCCAAAACTAGTACTCTATCCAATCTGCATCCTAGCTTGTATTCCTCTTCAAGCTCCCACTCGAAGACAACCCACCACACTCCTTGTGGTGTTAATCCTGTGCCTGATTTTCTTCATTCTCATCGTACCATCTTCTGCCTTGCTATACTCCCACTCAAACAGCAACCCCTGTGAGTAACCTGTAATCAACAAACACATAACAGATTTGGGCCATCTGTTAGTCAAGCTCACTCCGAGAACGTCCAACCTCTCTCTGATACCAATTGATAGGACCGAAACTCCCCAAAGCTCTGACACAACTTGTCATATTTAAGAGCACACATGATTACCAATGTATAAGCAACTAAACATGCGGAATCCAGAAGAACAAATAACTATCAATGAGAAAGCACACTGAATATGAGAGGTAATATACAATTATATTCAACTCATTACAAAGGAATTTACAACAAAGAGGTGGCACTCTTTCTTCCACTTTGTGGGCTTACAGTAAAGTTCCCTCCAGAGTAATCTTCTCTCATAGGTCACAACACATAGCTAACACAAGCTATTGTTCACCTCATTGCACATCTGTACAATCGAGTACACAACCGTACTCCAAGTAGATCTCTCCATGATCCTGCTGATGTATTGTTGTCACCTTGGATCTAGCTACCCCGCTGATCTCCTTTCTAACCCTCGCATACACATACATCCCTGCATATCAAACCCGATCTTACTTATACATACATGGGGAATCCTACTTGATTCCACCATGGGAAGAACTCTCCAAGCTTCACATAGCTCTTCTCCAAATTCTCCACTTAACAATACAGCCCATGAGTCTATTATATAGATCTCATGCATACACTGATTAGACTTGCGGCTCAAGACTTTGAACAAGCCTTTAACATGCAAACTCCGCGTTCACTTAACTGACTGTTCGTCAACAGCAGTTCAGACTGCTACAGGTGACCGACGTCGGTCCCTGCCCTCCTGGAGGTGACCGACGTCGGCCGATCATCTACCAATGCCAGTTTCCCTTCTGCGTCCCCTGACCGACGTCGGTGTGGCCTACCGATGCCGGTGACTGCAAATGCCAGAAACCCTCCTGTTTGCCTTAAGGTGTAGCTTTTAGCTCCACACCCTAACAAGCTACAAATAATTTTCTATGGGGTGGTTAGTTTGATGTTCCTATGTCATCTTGACCAATTTGTAAGCATAAAAAGAATATGATGTTGTTATATATTATATAGGATCTAATTAATTCATTTGTATTTTTTTTAAGTTCATATTTATATTTTGGTAGTCAAATATTCTTAACTGGGTTTTGAAGCAATCAGACAATTTTGAGTGGTCATATTGCAAGAGTGTGTTTGAGGTCTTATGCATTGTTTGGTGATGTACAATGGAGTTGGTGATGACCAAGAGGTAATTTAGGATCTATTAATGTTATTTTTTAATGATTTTATTTGGAAAATTTTAGTATATTCTTTAGTTATGTGAGACAAACTTTCTGGGTATGTATAAACCTAATGGCATGGTTCAAGGAGGGATTTAGACTAACAGGTGGTATGGAAATAAGTGGATGTTATCAAGGGTATATTATATGTTTACTTGATGTGTTTCAATTATTGGTGGAGCCTCAAGGTGTTTTAAATTGGTCCAAGTGTAATGTGTGGTTGAGAAGACCTAATACATTAGGTCTCTAAGTAGGACTAAGAAGAGATTAAGGTCTAAATGAGCTTGGCCAGCCTATGTAATGTTTTTTTCATGTTTTAAAATTATTATATGACCCATTTAAATTATAAACCAAGTGTGTAAAGATGTTTAGTTGACCAATGTGGGTGAGAGTAAGTAATTGGTATAAGTACAAGGCATAATAGGCCTATTTGAGTTAGTTGCGAGTATGAGAGAATAAATGAAGAAAAGAGATATTCGAGAAGTAGAAGTAAATCATGTAGACCACCAAAGGAAGGTATAGGATCATTCATAAACATTAATCAAAATTTATACATGTATATGATAAATATAGTTCACCTAATGGGCCTAGTAAGAGGCATATTGAGCGAGTGAGCCTAAAAGGCTCTTTGGAAGAAGTAGAAGGTTGAAAAGGGCTGAATGAGTTTATTTTATATTGAGATACCATTATAGATTCATCATAGATGTGTTACTAATTTATTATATAGCATAGAGAAGATATAGAGATGAAGAAGAGGTTACCATCTATTGGTTGAGTAACAAGGTGTCTTGAGGTGATCAAGCTTGTTTTGGTTGAGTTGGTACTTAGTCAAGAGGGAGTGGAAGCTGCCTTACAAGTTGGAGCTTGAATAAATTTTATTTAAGTGGATTGGTTGGTTCTAATTCAATTAGTGGGTTGGAGCCTCCTTTCAAGTTTGAACTTGTTAAAGGACTATTTGGGTTGATGATTAACTAGTGAGGGGTTGGTGCCTCACTAAATGTTGATCCATTACTTATAGGACAATAATAAAAGTGGTGTTTCAATGGGTCTTATCCCCCATGAGGGTTTTGAACATATCTCTTGTGTTCATGTGTTGATATCTTTATTTTTATCTATGTGATTCCTTCTCTATGCATTTCTTGATTACAAGTTTGGTTTGAAAGGTTAATGAATGATATATGGAATTTAAAGTAAATTTTTTACACTAATTCACCCCCCCTCTCAATTTTTATGATTATAACATATATCTCATGTTATTACAAGTGTGTATTTGAAGTTTTGGACTTATATTGATATTGTGATGGTCCATCTATGTCCTAAGTACACCCTTTAATCACTATTATGATTCTGTCAACTTTGAGATGCACTTTCATGGAAAATACTAAGCTTATGGGGTTTTATAAGGGTTTTGATCTACTTATATCCTTATCAAATGTTCATAAATCATGGACCCTCAAACCTTGAACTAATACATGACATATTAATGTCATAATGACCTCCATCTACCCCTAGGAGTGTTTTACCCCAATTTCTTTCATGCTCATGAACCAATGTTAAGAAGTAAACCTTCTCTAGTTATCTAAATGCTAAATGGAGTGGATAAGCCTTGATGTGCTTTATCCTAACATGTAGAGCCTTCCTATGCATGGTTTTGGCATGAAAGATATTGAGGAAGGTTGTATTGATGATTTAAATGTCCCATTAAATCTCTTTTGTATTCTTACCTTGTGCCTTTAAACCATTGTTGGATCATGAATTTATTTGCATTGAAGGAAATTCATGTCTAAGAAGATACATACTATATCTTCATATATGGTGTTAATGGAGTCCCTCTTAGCCTAGTGGAGATGTTATAACATTCAAACAAACTCTTCTACTAGTATTTATTCATAATATATGACTAGATGTTATGTTTGGGAATTAGACAATGAACAAGTCAGCTTCAAATGAAAAAATACATTAGAAAGGGGGTTATGACTCTTTTTATCTTGGTGTACAAATGGAATCCTATGTAATGTGAATTTCACCAAGTACGAAATGAATAAACAAATCCACTTTGACATTTACACATGACATTTGTTCTTCCCACTTGGTGGCCTACAATTAAATAGCTCTAAAACATTGTAAAAAGATAATATACATGATCAAGAAAACCTTAAACCTTACAAAGTTACCTTAAACTCTACAAAGGATTGAAAGGATAATGTTATTGTCTGATTGATGCTTCTAATGGATTTTACATTTATAATGAAGCTAGTATGTGCCTTGGTGAGACCATTTAACCCATGCTTCCATTGTGAAGTATTCACAAACTTGAACTCTGCAAAAGAACCTTAATATCTCAAAACTTACCTTAACTTATACTGAATGCTTTATAATATGGCTAAATTAATGTAAACTAGTTAGGAAGCTGTGTGTCATGACTTCATACCTTGGACTAGACCTTTCAACAACTATGAAACCTCCTAAGACTATATGATAAAACACCTTCCTATAACAATACATGACATCAAGATATGTCTAACAAAAGGCCATCAACAAGTTTGAAAAGACTAGTTACCTTGGCTTGAAGATGAACAAAGCATGGTGGATAGATTTGGCTAATAGTTACCTCTACGCCTAATTAGTAGTGAAGAATACTAATACACATAATTTCATACCCTTATTTTAGTTCATTATTACATAGTTCTCTATTATGTTTACTAATCTTCCTTCCTTGTCATAAAAAAACATAAAATTACATTATAAGAATAACTATTTTTTCCCTACATGTAAACATAAAAAGTATCATTAAATTCACTACACAAATCCAATTCTATTTAAGTGAGAATCCATCTTAGCATACCAAGCCATGGTGCTTATTTGAGCCCATACAATGTCTTGAATAAATGACATACCTTATATTTTTCATTTAAAACCTTTAATCCACATGGATATCATGTATACATCCTCTTGGGGATCTTTATTCAAAAAAACACTCTTCACATCCATTTGATGCACTTCCCATCCATTTTTGATACACATTTGATAACCATGTGAATAATATTGCACATGGTAGTTTAGGAAAATACTTTTTCATAGTCAATACCTTCTTGATGTGTATAAAATTAATTATAATGACATGCCTTGTGTTTATATTTGGAACTACCTAAATTATAATTAGCCTTTTAAAACCATTTGCATCTAATCCATTTTTTAGGATAGAATAATATTTAACATGTAGAGCATCTTTCCATTATTTATCATTGTAAGTTCCATAAAAATATATGGTTTTGTGGAGGAAGTATAAATCATAGAAAAATTTCCATGAGTTATATAACTTATTGGACTTATTTTATTGATTTAATCTTATTTTAATTAAGAATAACTATTAGAAGCCCACTTAGGATAATTTTTCAAGTTCAAAAAATCTAACACCATAAAAGCTTCCATTTATAAATCATCATGTAAATATTTTGATTATCAATGTGTGTGGATGAAGAACTAGTTTGATCACTTAATTTTTTTTTCATTTTTTTCTAAGTATTATTCTAAAAAATAATCAAGCCCTTGATGTATTTTTATGTGCATTCCATGTCTTCATAATATTCATGTGTTTTATGTACTTGATATTAATTTTAATTCTTGATATGCTTAACTATGTATTTAATATATATTTAATATAATTTTATGGTTGAAATTATTTTTATATTCATTTTTAAAATGACTAACGCATGCCATTTTTTTTAATTTTAAATGTAGTTTACAAGTGAGCATGACTACAAAAACACAAAAATAAACCATTTTTTTAGAATGTACAATGAAATTTATACACGATTGCACTACCTTCAAGAAAGTTACTTTATGTCATAATATAGATAATGCATAAATACAACACATTAATAACAATGAAGGTCAATTTCACAATTGGTCACATGGTCACTACACAACCATGTTGGCCCCACTTTCATAGATTGGCTTACAAATCTTCCATACACTCCAGGTTCTCACACAATGACAAAGTAGAGTAAGTCCACATTATGGATCTCATTATATGCATTAAAAAAAGCTTATATACATAGGGTATTAAAATTTAAGTGGGGCTCCCTTAATGGTCACACTACCTATGCATACCCTAGGGTTCCTTAATAGTCCACTTAAATTAGAAAGGATATTTTTAATGGAAAGGGTCAAAAACTTGTTAAATTTTCATTTTAGTTTGTAGGGACCTTTTTGTGTAGATTAACATGAAAAATCAAGGGGAGGCCCTTTTTGGTTGCCTCACTCTTGGGCCTTTGGAGTTCCCCAAATTAGTTGTACAAGGTTCCAAAGTACCAGCCCCTCCTAAAAAGTATTTCTTTGAAAAGAGTTAAAATTTGTTTAGTGAGTACATTTTCATGTATAAATGAACCTAAAAAAATGGTTGGGGGGGGTGATTTTGGGTTGCCTCACTCTCAAGTCTCTTGAGAGCCTTGAATGGGCCTCACAATGCTACTAAGGCAAAAAGATTCATGTGAAAGTCTAGGTTTAGTATTAATTTAATTTAATAATAGTTATTTACCACCAAGGTGAAAATTATTAAAATAATTAGTATAATAATAAATTAGTCTATTTCAACTATCATTATTTAATTATAAAAAATAATAATTTGCTATAAGTAAACATTGAATAACTTTGAAAAGATAGAAACATGTTTATAGAGAGTGGGCTCCACCATCCTCCCACCAGGTGGCCAAAAGCAATGATGGATCTAAAAACCATCACTGACAATGACCACCTCACCACTAGAACACCACCATATTAGAGGTACAATAACTAGGGGGTGAATCAGTGAGCCCAGATATTTTAATTTCAATTCCAAAACAACTATTATATATCAACTTAATCAAGCAACATTAAAAAGAGAGCTCATTCATTCAATGCATACACAATATCAAACACATAACACATAGTTCCTATGGGAAACCCTCATGGGGAATAAAAACCACTCTCAATCCTATAAAACATGGACTATTTTTCCTATGAGAAATTATAAACAAGAGACTAGTTAAATCCTTTAGACCAACAAACATTGATCATATCCTCTTAACCAAAGGCATTTAGTGAAACACCTATTTCACAAGGAATAACTGCCCCTAAGAAAGATGAAGTCCTTTAGATCATCCTTGAAGTGAACACCACCACCTTAGAACTAATGTCTTTAACACCTGATGATGGATCTCTATTTATCTAACTCCTTCACAAACTCTCTCTATCTCATACAGGCCTCTCACATAGGCATGCCATAATCTTTCTCCTTCTTCACTCAAACTATCCTCAATGCACACTCAGACCTCTTCACATATCATTAAATTTTAAGATCACTTTTTGACATAATAAATATGAGCTACATGTCATACACATAGTCATCAATATTATCTACTCATCATTTCATCAAATGGGCACTCTACCTCTCCTTTGCTCTATAACGCTTACATCTACCTTGCACTAGTCTCTCTCTCTCTCAAGTCTTCCACTAGTCTAGAAACCAACACATTTGGTTTCACCATTTATAGAGAAATCATGAATTAAAAATATCATAATATTTCCTTGTTATCCATAATACATGCCTTCATCTTTAAGGGATCTCACATGGGTCACACTTAAGCATAATCCACTTTTAAATAGGACTAAATCACTTTTAGGTCCTATGGAGACCCATTCATCTATTTAACACTTATCTAAGAAAAAAACATATGAACACTTTCCAAAAGCATGGAAGCATTCAAAATTATCTTTAGGTCCTCTTTAAGTTCCAATAATCATCATAGTACCCTTATGCTTAAGCACAATTCACTCAAACAACATTCCGTGCACACCATCACCATGAATAAATACATAGTTAACTTGTAAACCTTTGTTCATATTGAATATGATTGATCACACTCAAAAACCCACATAGAGCATCTTTATGGAGTCTAAAACACTCTCTAATATCTAAGACATCATAAAACATCGATATAACATCAATACAAGCTCAATTACCCTTCTCGGGTTACTTACAGAGCATACACGAATGCACAATCAACTTTGAACCTTCATAAATTTGATTGTACACACTTTCAAATATTAAAATTTATATTTACAAATGTTCCTTAGAGTCCTCTACAATTTTTTTTATAGCACCTTCAAATTCATCTTGGATTAAAATTTATGGACAAAATACAAATCACTAGTTTTTTCCTTCATAAATTCAAATATTCAATTACAAACGGTCAAAATTAGACTTCAAAAAATATGCTCGCATATCATGATATTTCATATTCATATTTATCATGCACCATCGATATTATTCAAAATTTAATGCATAGTACACCAATGTCCAAATGTTAATTTTCAAACAGTTGACCTCATCTCATGCAATCTAAAAACTTTAGCTCAGCACACTTCATCGATCTTGTGTATGTAACTCAATATTTAAAAATTATAAACAATTATCACTTTGACCTCTTGAATTTAATGTGAACCATTGATCTCTATCTATACAATCAACACTCACCATTGTTATTTGGAAGAAGCTCTATCTTTAGCTCTACATAGTGTTAAACATTGAAAACTTGGCACCATTTTGATACTTCCTAACTTCTTGGAGTAACGTGCTCTATCAATGTTGCTTAAAATTTAACTTGTGAAAAAATGACCAATTATGGGAAATTTTACAATCTGTCTATAAGGTCAACTTTACACCTTCATATCTTTTTATTTACTCAAGTGCATGGTCTATAATTTAGACCATAAGATCTCTTCATATAGGAAAATCCAACCATATATCAAACTGATCTTGAAACCTTCACATGTATGATATATAATTCCATTATTATACTAACTTAATTTTTTTTACCATAGAGTCAATAATTTCAAGAATTACTTGGAAGGCCAACTTTGCACATGCATACCTTTTGACATGTTTTAGCATATGATCTAAAATTTAGTGTAAATCAACTAGGCATAAAACTAAATAAACCCATAGGATCATCTTGTTCTAAAAAATCCACATGTATGAGATATTCCATCACCAAACTACTGACTTGATTCCTTTTTGCCTCATGCAAGTTTGGCCAAGTAAAAACAATGTCAAACTGCTTGGGAGCCAAAATTTGTGCTTGAATATATTTTATTATACTTAGGATCATGACCTAATATTTACCATATAAGAACTAGGAAAAATAATAAATAAACCAATGTGACCATTTCCTCATGAAACCTCCATGCATGCGAATACTAACATCATCAACAAACTTACTTGGTTTTATTTGAACATAGAAAACACTATCAAAATGCATAAGAGCCCAACTTTGCACCCATATATATTTGAATACACTTAGGTTCATGACCTAATATTTCATGTAAATAAACTAGGGACTAATATGATCATAACCATATGACAAAATACCTCCGACTCATCCACACATGGCAATAGTGATGTCAACAAACTACCTACTCAGATTTTTTGCCACTAGACCCAAAATGTCTAGATGAAAATAATGATCAATAAGATGAAATCCAATAATGATCACAAGAATTCAAAACATTATTGAATTTTTATAGGACCCTTTTCTCATTCTCAAATCACCATACTCATCCTAAAAATCTCTAACCAACCCAAAACTAAAGATCAACCAAGTCTCCTTCAAGCATACTCAGACAAGCACATTGCACACTTTGTCATTATTACTTAGGCTATCAAGTCACTTCATCCACTCACTAGGATACCTATATTACATCAACATGACATAATTTAAAAATCTCTAACAATCTCCCCCTTTGTCATTGATGTCAACAAACATCATATAGGAATATATAACCCACTTTTCTTCTCACTCTTTAAGCACTCTAAAAATAAGAACTTTTTCCCCCTTTGACACAATGAAAAATTGGGCACCAATTGATCCTAAGGACCTAAAAATGATACAAAAATGATAATAACACCTTATAAATATGATACAAACTCCCCCTAACCTTGAACCTACATCTTCTTGCCTTGACAATTTCCTCTTGCTCCATGCCATCACTCTTCTTCAACTAAGTGCTAAAACTAATGAAGAAGGAACACAAAAATATTGAAATATAATGGAAATCACCAAGAATAATCTTAGATGACTCCCCATAATGTTTTTGAGTCATTTCTCCTCTTGAGCATCTTCAAATCTCCCTACACCATGAGAAACCACCATACAAGCTTACTAGACCTCTCTCTTAATCCACCTCAAGGATCATCAACAGAACTTCATGCCACTCAAAAAATAGGAAATATTCACTAAACCAACCTAATAACTCTTCTTGAAATATACATACCTTATGATTTTGGATGAACTGAGCAAAAACATCAAATCTTCATAATAGGCATCTCTAGACTCCTTGTAACCCTACCTAGAACTTACAAATCCCACAAATTTTAGTAGACACATCATCAAGACATGAAAATTCATATCTAGAGAAATATCATATGTCTCCTCAATCATACCAATTTTCAGCACCTATCTCAACATCTATAACATAATTCCTTCATAAACTTACTACCTAATTAGGTCTCCAACTTGACAAAAACTTGAATAAATTGAGAACCCAAACCTTAAAATATATATTAAGATTGATTTTACAACCCATTTTTAACATTAAAATTATTAATAATCCTTAGACCTCAACTCATAAGGCATACCACTTTTTTAGCAAAGCCCAAAACTGTAGAATCTTAAAACAAACAGAGTCAACAAACCTCCTTCTGGTCAACATCCAACTCTAAAACTTCTTAAACACTTGGAGAAAACCATTACACACTTATGGACCAATTTTTTAGCTTCCACATATTTGGGAACCCATACATCATATAATCCATTTTAGGACTTGTATACTCTTAAGCACAAATTGGGAAACCTGAGAGCAAACAAAAATCTCTAATTTGATTTCAATAACCCTTCAGACCATAAAACCACCTAGAACATGATTTAATAAGGTCAAAAGACATTTATATGTGAAAATATCATCTTGTAAAATCACAAATCCTCTTTTTCCACTTAAAAACCTTCAATTTTATCCTATAGACTAACCAAATACAACTATGACATCACTCTAACATCACTATAGCTTCTCTTCCAATTGGACATACCTGTTGCAACTAAAAACACTCATATCTATCCTTCTAGGATCAGCTGAGGAACATGATAGAAACACTTGAGTCTCCATTTGAAATGAGTCTCTCAAAAATCATAGATAGAGACATCCTTTACACCATAATGCACTAAAACAAAGTGAAGCCAGCAATGGCCCACATCTCCTTAGTAACCATTGGAATCCTCTTATATCAATAAGACTTCTTTCTCTTGTTATTCTTATTCTTATTTTGAACTATGAAAACTAGTTATTTTTATATATCACTCTCCTTATCTTCTAAGATAGAATTGATAACATATGGAGCAACCATGGAATATTGACATACCTTTTCATTTGAGGAATCAATGTTGCAGTTTTTAACCCCATCACTAGGCCCTGATAATTGATGTTATTTGAATAAAACCTACTCAGTAATAGAATGATTTTCACTTAGATCCATACTTACCTCAAAACTAGCCTCAACCAGTACCTTGGTCTTCTCTTTGAGCTTGGTCTCTTCATTCTCAACATGAGTAGACAATGAGAGCCATTTGCATTCTCCACCATAGAAAAAAAACTATTCGGACCCGCAGACTCATCATGACTCACCTTTGGTTTCCATGAGATAACTTACCTTTTTATTTGCACTCTTGGATCCTGATTCAACTTATTTTGACAAAATGGCCTTTGTTTGCAGATTTTGCAATGTGACCTATCTATTCATAGTTGTATCAAACCATACTCCTTAACGAAAACTTAGCCTATCTTACCTTATTCTAAAAATGTTTTAAAAAGTGTCCCACATCATGATATTTGAATTGCTCAACCTTTATCACACCTTTTGACTGATTACCCCCATCATAGTTCCGTATAAATTCATTTTTAATAGGTCTCCTACGTTCTCTAGATTTATGCCCAAACTAATTACAAGTATAGCAATAACCATTGAAATTCACATACCTCATGGCATTTGGTTGTTTAATCTGATTTGTCTCCATTATACTAGCACCTTCATTCCTTGTCTAATAATTTATCTTCAAAGGCTGATCCACCTTTCTCTCATTGACATTCATGTCATCTTGAGAAGTAAATTTGGGATCTTCATTAAAACCCAATCCAGATCTATCACCAGATGACTTTTGAATCTTTAGGATATCATCCATATCATTATAAATTTTATCAAACTTGAAAAATGATTTCACCTTTCTTATAAACTTCTCTAACTCATCTTTCAAAAACAAAATCTCAAAAGCATACCTTAAACATTCATCTTCTTTAGCTTTTAGGCTTGTAGATAGTATTTCCAATTAACAATTGAGATTCTTAAACATATATTCATGATCCTTGGCAATTTCATTAATAATTTCCTCAAATATGAATTACTCCTCATATTCCTTGCATTTATATTTCATATTTTATTGCTCTTCTTCTTAATATTCAGTTTTTCATGAATATTTGTTAATGCAGTCTCATAGTCCACCTCATCTTCATCATCATCTAAGTCACACCAAGTAGACTCATTTGATGTGAACAACTACCTTACTCAACCATGAACATGGATTCATATTCACTAGGACCATAATCTTCATGATCATACTCTGAGTTATTGACTTCACTCTCATTTGATGAGTTGCAATCTTCTTTGGTGTAAAGACTCTTCTTGTCTTTGAAGTAATTTTTCTTGTTATTAAACCTTCAGAATCCCTTTTTGTTTTTATCAGACCTGAATGATATCTTTCCATCATCATGACCTTGATAATTCTCTTCATCATCATCCTTATTATACATATGAGGGCACTTATTAGAAAAATATCCTATCTCATCACAATTTAAGAATTTAAGGGGTAGTTTACCTTTATACTTGCCTAAACCTATTCTTAATTTCCTTGAAATGAAAACAATCATCCTCATCTATATCAAAAATGTCATCCTCTTTGGGTTTCTTACCTTGGAACTTCTTCTTTGGGTTCTCTATATTTAATGTTGCTTCCTTCTTTGCTGGTATGTCATCACTCTTCCTCATCTCATATGTAGTAAGGGTGCCATGCAAATGATCCATAGTCAACTGAGTAAGATCATGACTTTCTTCTATAACAGATAACTTTGGTTCAAACTTGAGGGATAGAGACCTTAATACCTTTTAAACTATAGTATCCTCTTTAAGATTTTCTCTAAAACCTTTGATGATGTTCAAAATATCATCAACTCTCTACAGAAAGGATACCACAAAATCTTCTTCATTCATTTTGAGACTTTCAAATTACCTTTTGTGAGTCTAAAAATTAGCAAGTTTGACCTTTGCATCTCCTTCATAAATGATCTAAATTTTTTCTCATATCTTTTTAGCAGATTTATAATGGATTACCTTGGTGTATTTAGTCTTTGAAAGACCATAAGTGATAACATTTGTTACCTTGGAATTGTTCTCCAACAACTTCTTATCTACAACACTAGATGTAAGAGGAGTAGAAACAACATAACCATCCACAAAATATTATCATACATCAAATCCTTGGGACATAATGTATGTCCTCATTTTTACACTCTAAAAGGCATAATTTGATCCATTAAACATTGGTGCTTGCTTAGTAGATAAATCTCCTTTATGACTACCCATATTGTACCTTGGATCACCTTCAAGTTGTCAAGCCTTTACCAAAGGACCTAATATGATACCAATTTTTAGAGGCATAATAAATGAGAGGGGGTTGAATCAATGAGCCTAGATATTTCAATTTTAATTCCAAAATTATCAACATATATCAACTTGATCAAGAAACATTAACAAGAGAGCTCATTCATTCAATACATACATAAGATCAAACACATAACACATAGTTCCTGTGAGAAAACCTCACGGGGAATAAAACCCAATATCAAGCCTACAACACATGGACTAATATCTTATAATGAATTATAAACAAGATATTGGTCAACTCCTTTAGACCAAAAAACCCTGATCATATCCTCCTGACCAAAGGCATTTAGTGAAACACCTATTTCACAAGTAACAACTACCCCTAAGGAAGATAAAGTACTTTAGATCCTCCTTGAAGTGAAAAAATCCACATTATAACTGATTTATTCAACACTTGATGATGGATCTCTATTTATTTAACCCCTACACAAAAACTCTCTCTATCTCATACATGCCTCTAACATAGGCATGCCATAATCTCTCTCCTTCTTTACTCAAACTATCCTCATATGCACACTTAGACCTCTTTGCATATCATTAAATTTCAAGATCACTTTTATGACATCAAAAATATGACCTATAGGTCATACAAATAGTTATCAATGTGATCTACTCATCAATTCATAAACTAGGCACTCTACCTCTCCTCTGTTCCATAACTCTCACATCTACCTTGCATTAGTCTCTCTCTCAAGTCTTATACCATTTTAGAAACTAACACATTTGGTTTCACCATTTATAGATAAATAATTAATTAACAAGATAAAAATATTTCCTTTTTGGCCATAATACATGCCTTCATACTTAAGGCATCTCACATGGGTTACACTTAAGCCCAATCCACTTTCAAATAGGCCTAAGTCACTTTTAGGTCCTATGGAGACCCATTTAGTTCTTTGACACTTATAAAAGAAAAAAAAGAACATAGGAAAACTTTAAAAATGTATGGAAACATTCCAAATGATCTATAGGTCATCTTTAAGTGCTAAAAATAATCATAGTACCCTTCTACTTAAGCACAATTCACTTAAATAACATTATGTGCACATAGTCATCATGGTCAAATACATAGTTGACTTGTAAACCTTATTCATACTACATATAATTTATCACACCTAAAAAATCCACATAAACCATCCTTATAGAGTCTAAAACACTCTCGAATAGCTAAGACATCATGAAACATCAAAACACCATCAATACAAGCTCAACTACCCTTCTCAGGTTACTTATAGAGCATACACAAACACATAGTCAAATTTTAACCTTAATAAATTTTATTTTATAGACTTTTAGATATTTAAATTTATATTTTCAAATTAATCTTTTATTCCTCTACAACTTTTATTTTTATATCACCTTCTAATTCATCCTGGATCAAAAGTTATGGACAAAATATAGAGCACTAGTTTTTTCCTTTGCAATTTCAAGTATTCAAATACAAACGGTCACAGTTAAACTTCAAACAATATGATCGCATATCATGATCTATAATATTCATATTAATCATTAAAAATCAATATTATTATAACTTTAACACATATTGTTCTAATGTCCAAACATTAATCTTCAAACAATTGACCTTATCTTATACATTCTAGAAACTTTGACTCAATGTGCTCCATCAATCTTGTGTACGTAGCTTGGTCTGTAATAATGCTAAAAAAATATCACTTTGAACTCTTGAATTTAATGTGCACCATTTATATCTATCTATATGATCACCACTCATTGTTGGTCCTTAGAAGAATCTTGATATTTATCTCTACACAACGTTAAACATTGAATACTTGACACCATCTTGATGCTCCCTGAATTCTTAGAGAAACGTGCTCCATCAATATTTCTCACACTTTAACTTATGAAAAAATGACCTAGTATGGGAACTTTTTCAATCTATTTGTAAGGTCAACTTTTCACCTCCATATCTTTTGCTTCACTTAAGTGCATGTTCTAAAATTTGGACCATATGATCTCTTCACATAGGAGAATATAACCATGTACCAAACTACTCCTAAAACCTTCACAAGTGTGATACATAAAAAAATTAATCTAATCACTCAAATTTTTATACCACAGAGCTAATAATGTCAAGAATTGTGTGGAAGGCCAACTTTGTGCATGTATATCATTTTATGTGCTTTGGTACATGATCTAAAATTTAGTGCAAATCAACCAAGCATAAAACTAAATAAACCCATATGATAATCTTGTTCTAAAACATCCACACATGTGAGATATTCCATCACCAAATTGCTTACTTAGCTCTTTTTAGCCTCATGCAAATCTTGATAAGTATGGGAAAATAATGTCAAACTGCATGGGATCCCAACTTTGTGATTGCATATATTTTGTTGTTCTTAAGTGCATGACATAAGCTTTAGGGCATAAGAACTAGGAATAATAATTAATAAACCCATGTGACCATTTCCTCCTAAAACCTCTATGTGTAAATTCTAACATCATCAACATCATTACTCAGCTCAATTTGAAAATAGAAAACACTGCCAAAATGCTTGAGAGCCCAAATTTGTACCCACATATATTTGGCTATGCTTAGGTGAATGACCTGAGATTTATCACAAAGAAACTAGGGACTAATGTGATCACAACCATATGACCAAATCCCCCTGACTCATCCACATGTGTCAATGGTGATGTCAACAGACTACCTACTCAGATTTTCTACCACTAGACCCAAAATGTCTAGGTGAAAACAATGATCAACCAAATGAAATCTACTCATGCACATAATAATTCAAAACATTCTTGACTTTTTATAGGAACCTTTTATCATGCTTAATTTACCATACTCATCCTAAACATCTCTAACCAAGCCAAAACTAAAGATCAACCAAGCCTCCTACAAACATACTAGGATAAGCACATTGCACACTTTGTCATTGTTACTTAGGATATCAAAACACTTCATCCACTCACTATGACACCTTTATAACATCACCATGACATCATTGAAAACTCTCCAACACATCATACTTCCACTATCATCACTGAATAACTACTTAGGCATGGATTTTGGTCTTTGAGGGGGAAAGGTCTAGTTTGAGTGGTGACTCGGTGTTTGAAGGAGAAGGGTCATAGTTTGAGTGACATCTCAGTGGATAATACACATCCATATTATCCTTTCTAAACATAGTTTATGGGCAGACCTTAGTTGAGGCAATTATGATGAAGGCATTATGACTTACTTAAGAGTGCATAGGTCCTTTAATCCCTTTGTGGCCTAAATAGATCGATCTAGTTTTCATGTGTCTCAACCTTCTAAAACCCATTTCTACCCATTTTATTAACTTTTTTTCAGGATTTAAAATACTAATATTTTTTTTAACTAGAAGTTACTTGGCTTCCTATGTGAATATTGCCAATAGTCAACATATCACTAACCTTTTTATTTTACAAGGGGGCCAAAGGTAGCCACATGGGTAACCAATCATTAACACATACCATTCAAAAAGGTATGTTCCTTAAAATAAAGGCCAAGCTATATAGGGAACTACCCTAAAAAATTAAAAAAATAAATAAATAATCATTATGAATAAATCACTATTTATAAAAATGTGAAACTAAATTTGACGTCTTAAAAATTATGAGTTTTAGTCTATAATTATTTTGGGCTTATTTTTGCATCATTTTGCATGAATAAAATTTCAATAATATTAAGAATTTTACAAAGTAATTTAGGGAAATTCAGTAGTTTTACATTTGAAAATTCATATCCTTTATACCGTAAACCCAACAATTATTCCATGAAACATAGAGGATTCACAGAGAAATTTATTTTTCAAATAAATTAAGTTTAGTAAAATTTGGTGATTTTAATTTTAAGCAAAAAATATTAAAGTGAAGATAGCCCTTTTCAGGGCTAATGAAAAATCAATGCATTTTAAACTAAAAAAATAAATGCATTGTAATGCACTTTTATTACAATTTTTATTTTCCTCTTTCAAATAGAATTACAATGAGGACAATGATTCTTGTAAGATCATAGTATGCACATTTATTTTTCTTCCTCCATATTTAAAAATAGAAAAAATTATGTATCAAATGCTTCTAATAGCCAATACACATTCACATAAATTTATACAATAAAATATTAATAAACTAGTATTCAAATTTAATATCCAAATCACTTCTGTAAGTCCAAACTAAGGAGGGATTCACTTCCCATCAGTTTTCCATCTTTAGGTAGTTGACTTAGGCACCTTTAATACTAGTACTCCCAATGACTAGTATACATAATACCAATGGTTCAAGGTAAGATAAATTTGGGTAAATAAAGATGTTGAATACTCAACTAGAAGGCTCAACCTAAAAATATTCCCTATAACTAGGGTATTCCATTCACACAAAATCCAAAACCACATAATATAAATTCAAGAACACACATATATAAAATATAAAATAGATACATGGTAGACATGAAATATTTCCAGCACTTAGTAAGGATCCTATATCACCCATTGTGAATGAGGATTGTTACTCTCCACACTATGGGGTGGGAGAAGGTGGACTATGGAATGCCTCCCCTACAAAAATCCTCCTCCCTTTACATGATATAACTTTGGAAAATGAGTTTTCCCCTTTATTAAACCCCAAGCAATGGATCCACATAGTAGGACTTTATAATTCCCATTCCCAAACCCTACTCCATAAAGGATCATATCATACAAAAACGTTAATCCTAAATGGGTATCATAAGATTTAAAGTCAAAAAAGGTGATATAAAAACAACCAATAATTAAGGAGGGATTCATCACCTTCATGCCCAAAATAAGTTAATAAATAACATAGTAGACACATGTTCAACCATGGAAATCAACAAAAAAATAGGATAAGCTAAGTGGTCGTACAACCCCTTAAAAATACACATAAAATAAGGGAATAAAGATTTATTTTGAAACAAATGAAATAATAATTTAATGGGTGAAGTGGGAATAACTACCTATGTTCTAACACTTGGTTTTTCATTAAAAATCCTCCTACAAGTTCCTTGTTACAAGCTGTATTCTTCAAATACAAGATCTTCTTTCTCTTTCTCTAAGTTGCTTCTACATTCTCAAGCTTCGATTCACCTCTCAATATGAAAAATGATTAAAATTTCCTTCCAAATAAGGATTTCCATTTTATTATAGAAAATTAACTAAAATTAAATAGCTAATGGGAAAGTGACACTTGTGTTTTCGCATTTGTTGGACATAGTTATAAAAGTCTTCACATGTAATAAAATTTATTAAAAAAATATTTGGGCAAGAAAGGGTTACTAATGCTTGTAAATTTTTATTCTTCCCCATTCAATTAATGGTCACAAGGGGCTTAAATACACCTATAAACATCTATATATCACTTTTTACCATCTTGAAAACTTGGGTCTAATTTTCCATCCAATTTTTTTGGGTAAAAATAAACTAAAGTGGGTTATTTATTTACATATATGATATAATAAAATATAAATTGACTCCTAAAGTATGGAAATATGGGTATGAATAGTGTTAGGAAGGCTAAAAAGTTCAACAACTCAAAACAAGGTTATAAGGTAGAACTAGGATTGGATTTAATTTAAAGGTATAATGTAAGACACTACTCAAGTAATATAATTAGTGAATCCATGATTGAAATAGTCTTAGTTCCATCTCTTTTCCTCTTGTCACATGTATATCAATCTACCCATAAAATTACACTACCCTATATATATATGAAGCAACTAAATATAAATATCTCAAATAACATCATTAAATATGCAATACACACATAAGAATATATTGGAGCACAACATATCTGTTGGGTGAATATTTTGTTGGCCAGCTAACTAGTGACCAAAATAGTTCCTATCACCACAGCATAGGGAGATTAGTCATCCAATGTTGCAGGTTTACCACATCCAAAGGGGACAAATCTCCCCTCTCATTAAGGGGAGGTTCCCTATTAAATATGCTGAGCTATATACAATATAAACAAGTAGAAAGTAAGACACAGTTGTGGGATAAACCATCCATCTCTCTTCTTTCAGAGATGATGCACACAGACAAAAGAGAAAATCCTGGCTATAAACACTAAAGGCACTTCTCTTCTTTCAGAAGTGTCCTTACAAGAAACAGCAGGAGTTTCTTTTAGATAGTGAAATAACTAGTGATAAAAAGGGGCGTAGTAACAACAGGATGAAATAGAGCACAAAGTATCCACCTCAATTGCCTAAAGAGTCTATCACAAAGGATAATGGGGGCATAAAGTCACCCCAGAATCCTCAACACAAAAAGAAAAGGAAAACACATATTGAAATCAATTGTGAAAGCACAAAGTCTTCCCACAGTTGGTTTTAGGACACTTCCCTATTACCTTCACTAATTTTGCATACCAAATTAAATGAATAAGGACACCTTCATATGACACAAGTCAGAATAGCACAAAGTTTGTGAAAAACCTACTTTCTCATTCAAATAATAATGGAAATGAAATTACAAACTGATCTCAAAGTCTCAGTCTTCTTCTTTCAAAATGGGCAAAGTTTTGCTCTTGTAAAAATGAAAAGTCTCCCTTGTAACAAATGAGAGATTACAATATATAGCGCTCCAAGAAAGACTTGGGCACTTGTTTTCCATAAAATAGCCCATGTTATGCATTTAATGCCTTGAATGCATTTCCAAGTTTGTCAAAGGACTGCATTGAAAATAGGGTAGCTGTCTTAACTATGGCATGTCATTTCATCCCATATGTCTTCTCCTAAGTCTGGATCATCTGGTCTATCCCCTTTGACATCTGCATAGCTATCTATTTATCTTTACTTCATGGAAGGAAAAAAATAGGCCACATCCTTAAATTGCAAGCCAAAATACCTACTTAGTGGACTATTCCACCTACTGAAATTACTTCTACATAGACATTTTGGGCTTTTCCCTCTTTCTACTCTTATCTTTTCTAGCTTTGATTTGAGCTATCAGGCTCTCTTTTCATTTAATCTATTGGTTCTTCCTTTAAGTTTTGTGCTCTATTTAAATTTGCATAGATTTTCCCTCACTTTAAATTTGACGTCTAAGGGGCCATCAATAATTACTAGTTACTTGAACCATGTTGAACTTTGAACCTGTGAACCGTTTGAAAGTTCATTGGTTCAAATCTTTGTCGGTTCACTCTGTCTCTTTTGGTCCATCGCTTCCCTGCTTAAGTGTTTCTTTGCTCTCTAGTTGAACCATTGCTTTCATTGAACTTGCCTTTAGAATCATCCATGTTGCTTCTTTCTTTGCTCTTTGATATTCATCACACTAGTTGAACCTTTGAACTTGTGAACTCATTGAACCTATTGAACCATTGAACCAAAGTGGTTCAATGGTTCAATGGTTTAATGGTTCAAGCCTTCTTTTCTTTGATAAGTGTTTTGAAGCTGTTGAACCTAAAAGTGGTTAAACTTGTTAAACCTTTGCCGAAGTTCCAACTATTGTTGATGGTGTTGAACCTTGAACCCATTGAACCCTTGAACCAAAAGAGTTCAAGGTTCAACAGTTCAATGGTTCAATCCTTGCTTAGAAGCTTGCCGATGAAATCTTTTGGTTGAACCAAGCCATTGAAACAATCTTAAAAATGACCAAGTGTTGGAAACTTATTATTTCCTATAGAGTCTGTAGAAATCAACCTATGAATTCCATAGAACTGAGTTCATAGTTTTCTCTAAGTTTTCTCTCGAGCCTTGAAAGAGTCCGTAGAAATGAGCCTGCAAAGTCGATAGTTTTAAGCCTGTAGAGTCCATAGTTTTTTGAGAAATCTTTGAAAAATGAAAAACCTAAATGCTCAGAACAATTTTTGAAAGGGGAAGAGAGGATTTTGGTCTGCAGGACCAAAATAGTTCAAATGTTGTCCCAAAAATGAGTGATATTTTTGGGGGAAAACAATATCAATAAACATTATGAAGTAATTAACATGAAAACATCCAAATATTTTTATTCTCAAATCATGTGATAAATAAGTATTAGCTCAACTAATATGATAATATAATAAGCATCTCAATGAACAAAATGAAATCATCTACAACTACCATATGAATAATACTCATACAAGCCATTAATAATAATGAGTACATAAAATACACTATAATAGTCATAATATATTTAGGTGTGTGTCATGTTCACACTTGTTTTGATGTCCACATTAGGTAATATTGTTAAAAATTTGAGACTTAATATGTTCAAAACTTTGTTTAATGCACATTTCATGTTGGTAGTGTTGGAAATCATATAGTTTATATATATTTTCATTATATTATTGGTGAATTGTTTTAACAACTCACATCAATAAAATTTATTGATTAATTATAGGGATTGTAATATCTCTTGACTCATTGTGTTAATAATATTTAAAATACTATAAATATGTAGCTTTTATTATTAAATTAGTAATATATTATTCAAGTTATTATAAGCAATGGAGTTTTAAAATTGATCCAAGGTAAAAAAGTTGTGTTCAAACCTACCTATTTATAGTCAATATGAATCCAAAAAGTTATGTATAGTAGTTATATATATATATATATATATATAGTTGATTTATTCTCTGTAGTATTAAGTGTATCACCATGCATCTATAACTTATTACCTAGATGTCAATGTATAACTATCACCTAGATCTCAATATATTCTATTATGTTCCATGCATGCATCCTTTGCCTATTAGTGTTTTCATTTATCATCTACCCATTGTACCATAATCTACATTTGATATTGTTTTATAGACTTTTTTTTGTATTTTATATTAAAATATGTATGTGTAGTAGTAGTTTATGGTATATATCAAGTGATTTGTGTAATGTATTGTTTTAGAAACTATAAATTGGTATGGTAGAATATTTCCTTTTATTTTCTATCTCAAGCTCTGTCCACTATTTTGTGATCAAGTTGATGCCAACATGAAATAAGGAAATTATACAAAAAAATATTTTGTTATTATTAATTTTTATTTTTAGTCTCATAATATGTTTTTTTATGTAATAATTCAAGAAATACACTTCATTTATAAAGCTATAAGGTTTGTCATTATATTATTTAGAAATTTTTATACAAACAAAGCCTTTATCAAAGGTACATTTTTAATATCTTTAATAAGGTGTGCATCAATAAAGTGGTTAAATTTTATTAAGTATTACATGTTTTGTTATAGAGTATTTAATAATTGGAGGTTATAATAATTGTGTCAATTTTGTCATTTTGTTAAGAGTCAGGAGTCAAAATATATCTATTGTAAAGGATGCACTTTTGGTTGAAACCAACATTCTTAAGTCTATTTATGGGTAGAGGACAACAATGATCATGGATAAAATACATTCAATTGAAAAATTCAAAGGCAAAGCATTTCATACCTGGAAAGTAAAAATGAACTTAAAAGGAATTAAGACAAAACCAACTAATGCTAATAAGCTCATATAATGGACAAACGAGGACCCAAAAACCTTGGCTATCATTGACTTCAAGTTTTTTGACTTATATCTACATCATGGGTTTTTTTTTGAAGTATTCCAATTTACTTGGCAATTTTTGAACAAGCTATTCATATATGACATTGATAATGCTAATACAATACTAAATCAAAGATTTTATGGTTTGAATATAGGTGAAAGAGTGAAAATGGTAGACCACATAGTAAATTTTTATCTTTGTTAACTCAATTGGATGGTGTTAATGAAACATTAAAATATGGGAATGAAAAATCCATAAATTTAAATATTATACCTAGTAAAATTTTAAATATTCTATTTACTTTAGGTAGATTTAATTTATATCTAGAACAGTTAATTTCTACCTTGATGAAGGAAATCAAATTAAAAGTCCTGGGTTTGAAAAAGAAGAAATAATGATTCAAAAAATAATCATATTACATCTTCCAAGAAACATATGAAGTTTAAATCTCCAAAATAGAATTACCCATATTTCTATTATAAAAATCTAAGACACCTTCTTCTAAATTATAAATAGAGAGTGCAAGATCTCATCGATGGAAAATTGGAGAAAAAAGCCTTGATTATTGAGGATAATGATTAGGAAGAATATACTCTCCCTTCAAATGAGGACAATTCTTCACATTCAAGCAATGAAGAATATGTTTTCTAATTTTAAAAATGTGTGTGTGTGTGTGTGTGTGTGTGTGTGTGTGTGTGTGTGTGTGTGTGTGTGTGTGTGTGTGTGTGTGTGTGTGTGTGTGTGTGTGTGTGTGTGTGTGTGTGTGTGTGTGTGTGTGTGAACGTGTGCACATGCATGTGTGGAAAAAATAAAACTACTATAAACTTATTAATAAGAGATTAATAGTCTACTATGTATCCCCTACTGAATATATTTTAGTGATTCACTGGTAAGTAGCCCAACACTCACTAGAAGTGAAGGCATGAATAATTGTGTTCACACATGTAGGTTATCATTGTAAGTATGTGGTTTTATATTGGTAACCCTAATACTTAATATAATTGAAAGAGTGAAAAAATGTGTTCATGTACGTAGGTGATCAAAATAATAGTTATCATGAGTAGCATGGGTGTATACCTAGAGTATGTGTTGACATACATTTATGCTTCTAGGTCATGTGGTGTGGTTCTTAACCCTATGTCCATACTAAGAGGAGGAATTTTGTAAATCATTTAGTTATTATGTACATTTCATTTTATTGTTGGTGAGTTGTTATAACAACTCACATTAATAGAGTTTGTTGAGTGATTATAGGGATAGAAATAAGGATTTACCTAAAATCCTATAAACATGTAAATTTTATTATTAAATGAGTAATGTGGTGTTTTGTGTGTTAAATATTTGACCAATTTAAAATGATATCCTCACATGTGTGATAAGGGTTAGGTGTAACTTGGGGAATGATCTCACCTTACAATCCACCAATAATCATCTCACATGCACTTCTTGATTTTCTTTTATAAGGACCCTTTGTGTCCTTGTGAAAATATAGAATGAAGTTTAGAGTAATCTCACGAGCTGATGGAGATGTAGTATTTTAGATAATCATGTTCTAGTACAACCATTATTGGTTACATATATACATTATATATTTCATTTCATTAGGATAATGCTTTTTTATTAGTGAATACATTTATCTCTTTTGAGTACTTATGTGTGGGTGATTGCATTGTAGAGTTTTCCTATGACCTCTTCATTTATAATATGGCATCATAACTATTTTTATTTAATCTAGTATTAGAGATGGATCAATATCCATCTTGCATTGTTTTAGATTTGGATCTTTCTTCAATTGGATTTGCATTGTTTGTTAATATACATATCATTTTATTTTTTTTGAAGATCTTTATACCATATTTTTTTTGGGTGTGTATAAGACATGCCAATTGATTTCAAAAAGCTATAAAAAATCATTTTTAAATTTAATTTCACTAAAAATTGACACTATGAGTTCATTTTCAAGCTGTCTAAAGCATGTTTCATAAAGTTATATAGAATTTGCATGGGTAATGAGGATCGAATGGGAACTAAAAAGTCCTTTTAAACTTGTATAGATTTTTTTCAAGACCATATTTTATAATTTCTAATTAACTTATGATAAATTTTTGGCTTTTACATTTTCTACATATATGATCTCTATCTATTTGGAGGGTGTTTTTTTCTACTACCTAGTTTTTAAAATGTAAATTTCACTCATAGTAATTTATAAATTTCCATAGGTGGGTTTCCTATTTTATCTTTGTCTGTGTGTACCTTTTTAAAATCCATTATTTTCCTTCATGTGTATGTGTGCTTTGTCATACTCCCTTTTGACATTTTAGTTGCTAAGTACTTTATGTGGAATGCACTCTCATTTGAGTATTTATGTTGTTTTTTATACATACCTACCACATTGACATTTTTAAATACATTGAGTTGTTTTGTATTCACTTAATAATTAGTATTATGAGAGTGGAGGAGGGGGTTGTGTACTGTTAATGATATTTGGTTATTTGGGTAGACTATACACCTTGTGTTTGTTCCTATATATTATGAAGATGAATAGGTTGGTATAAAAATTAAGAATATTATTTTTAAGACATCATTACTAGAATAAAATTTCATAACATCATCTCTTATAAATATTTAGTGGTATTAAAATTATTATCATCATATCTGAGCTAATGTTTTTTGGTGGTATCAAAACTCACAATAGTTTTTGAGACAACCCTTTTTGGTCTATTTTAGCCATGTATTCTAGTCAAATGGAACATGTAATCTTGTTTACAAATCAAGATTCATGGAAGTTAATTTTGATTCATTCATTTGAAGGCTTCATCAAATTCGATAATCATCTACGACATATTCATTCACTATTATTTTTACTATATCATTGTACATGGGTACCTCATCAGGCCTAGCTATCAGGACCTATACTTATGAGCTTATTAATTCTTATCTTTACCACATCACCTAAAATGATATTTAGGAAGGTGTTGGTATGTATCATGTTCACAATTTTTATGATCTATATTAGGTAGTGTTGTTACCAAGTTGAGATTTAATATGTTTAAAAGTCTTTTTAATGCACATTTAATTTTGGTAGCTATCCTTAGATGTGTGAGAAGAGTTAGGTGTAAATATTTTATCAATTTTCTTACTAAGATATTTTTATTCCTAATTAGACAAATTATTGTGTAAAATTAAGCTATAATAAATATGTAATACATCACACAAACTAATTTAGAACTTACTAAATATGTAAATATGCTAAAAAAAGAAAATACATAAACATAAAGACTTAGCTAGACTCGAGAATGTAAGACTATGACTAAGATTGTAAAATAAAATGGGAAGTTCTATGTGCTGATGCTTAGAATAAAGAAAAAAACTTCACATTTTCTTAACATAAGGTTGGCAACCTATGTTGGTGTATATAGGGCATGCCAATTTATAGTAGGGTTTTACCTATCTTTGAAAAATTATACTTATGTGTCTTCACCTATTCAATATATGTATGTGATTAGATTTGTGTGATTCATTGTGGAATCCATAACATTCCTTATTCTTCATTTGAAACCCTAGATCAATAAGTCACAAGGAAAAACATAATAAAATTGAAAAAGTGGTTAGAGGTTAAAGT
The DNA here is from genome assembly GCA_037957365.1 of Torreya grandis. Classification (NCBI taxonomy): domain Eukaryota; kingdom Viridiplantae; phylum Streptophyta; class Pinopsida; order Cupressales; family Taxaceae; genus Torreya; species Torreya grandis. The sequence continues at coordinate 1,542,329 of JARHVA010000100.1, read as the reverse complement.
AGTGCATAAGGTCACCTATTGGCTCTGTGTATGTGATTATATTTGTGTGATTCATTATGGAATCCATCTATGCCTTATTATTCAATTGAAACCCTAGATTAATAGGTCATGAGGAAAAACATAAGAAAATGGAAAAAGGGGTTAGTGGTTGAAATAATTCTTTAACTCAACACCCCCTATGTTGATCTTTCCTTACTATCAGGATCCCTGCTCCTCAAGAGCACACATGATTACCTTTGTATAAGCAACTAAACATGGAATTTAACCAGAAGTAATAAGTAACTAGAAATCAAAAACAACATAGAATATGAGAGACAATACCCAATTGTATTAATATTCTTCCAGAAGGAAATACAATGAAGAGACGCCACACTCTTCCCACACCTCTAGGGCATACATATGTTCTCCTTCAAGAGTTCACTCTCTCAATTATGGTCACAAAAAACAACTCAAACACAAATTTGTTGTTCACCTCAAACCAGCCAGTATCAATACTGCTAGTACCACTAGTAACTGACAACCATCTCAACCATAGTTGCCTACTTCCAGTCCACCAAGTACTCCACGTACTCCAAGTTTGAGTACACCATGTACTCCAAGTAGATCTCACCTGATCTTGCTACCTATTTTGTTGTTGATCTCCCTGATCTTACTGCCACCTACAAATCAACCTAGTTTTACACACCTGCAAACCTAGATCTCGCACACACACACACCTGCAGATCAACCGACATTACTTACCATGTAGATCTCACTTGACCTTAATATACCATAGATCAACTTGGCCTTGCACACCTACTGACCAAGATCATACACACCCAGAAGAACCCTTGTCCTTGCCTCACCAAGTCCTTATGATTCTCCCTTGGATATAACCCTTTAGATTCTACAAGTTACAATACAACCCATGGGTCTCTTAAATAGATCCCATACAAAAAATAATTAGACTTTCTAATTACAATAATTAGAAACGTAGCTCAAGACTAAAATTAGTCTTTACATGCAAATTGTTTGTTCAACAAACTAACTATTCATGTAACAAATAGTTTTAGAATGCACAGGCAACTGACATCAGTCCCTATCTGTCTGGAGGTGACCAACGTTGGCTGACTCCTGACCGATGTCGGTAGCTTCCTGTCTACCTCTGACTAATGTTGGTTAGCCTTACTAACATCAATTACTGTGACACTCAGTAACCTCCTCCCATGTTTGCATCAGTGAAGCTTTTAGCTTCACAACCTAACAATCTCTCACTTGGAGATAAATAGCTGCACCTATACCTGTACTTGTACATCATCTAATTTTTTTTCTTGGGTTGTATCCCTCTTAAAGTTCAACCTTGAAGACCAACCACCACACATCATGTGATGCTCCACCTGTCATCCAAGTAACCTACCAAATCCAAATCTACATACCCATGTAGAGAAGTCCATGACCCTGCATAGCATGTATACCTACTGTTGGTCCCTCTCAGATACCTGAGAATCCACTAAACTGCTTTTTAGTGCTTCTTTCTTGGATTTACTACAAAATTGCTAACAACACCCACTGCTTGGGCAATAATAGGTCTAATACACATGTACTCAACCTCATCATGTAAATCAGGACACTGTTCATAGAACTGTCCAACCATCAGTGTGCTAACCAGTTTCACACAATCATCTGGAGACAAAATCAACCTGTGACCTTCCATGTCTCTAGACACACACATGCCAAAGAATTTCACTCCTCCTAAATATTTCATGGCACACCTCTGAGCTACCTTTACCTTTAGCTCAGAAAAAACCCTACATGTGTGATCCTGCAACAAGAAAACACACAACATACAGTAACAGGATAATGTTACAATCATCATCCAACTTGGTAAAGTAAATACAATGGCTACATTGACATTGAATAAAGCCATGCTTTGTCATACACCTATCAAACCTGTACCACTATCTTGGATATTCCTCAAGACCATATGACCTCGCCTTCCATCTCACGTGTCCATTCTCTCTCTTCTTTAACTAAGGAATCCATTTGTCTTTCAGTGCTTTCTTTCCAGTTGGGAACTCTGCCAAATCTCCCATTTGGTTCTCTTCCAAAGAATTCATGCCATGCTCCCACTATTTCATGGATTCTACATGCTCTAATTCTTTAAAAACTCCCTAGTTCTTGACCATCAGTGAGCAAAAAGTAGTATAAAGAAAGGGAATAATGAATTTGAGGCTTACTTACCCTTTCAGTCTTCCATATGGGCATTTGAGACTCCTTGATAGCTTGCTATCCACCCAAAATCCATTCCAATGGCTGATGTCAGTCACCTCCCAGTTTGCATCCAATCGATGTCGATTCCATGCGACTAACCTGACTGTCGATGCTGGTTCCCTAATCGACGTCAGTGTCCACCTGGTCACTGATGTCAGTTCCATGACTGATGCTGATTTCCACCTGCTCGACACCATCGACTCTGGTCTGCACATGACCGATGTTGTTACCTACCTGTTCAACTTTGGTTCCACCTAACTGATGTTGGTAACCGTGTTTTCCTATGAGTGATGACTTTTTACCTATGAGCTCACTTTGGATCAACACCCTATCCAAATTGCCCTGCTCAGAGTTACTCAGCCCCTGTGACTGATCTCTATCCATCATCTCCTCCAAGAAAACCAAGGCTTTCTAGTTCTTAAGTTTTTCAAAAACATCTGACTTTCTCTTAAGAACATGCATCTCCTTCTTATTCATGTGACCAAGCCTATAAAGCCACATCTTTGCAACAGAAGGAGAATCAATAATACAAGTAGGTAGATAAAGAGTACCTACTTTCTTACCACATGCTAATTCAAGTGCATCTATTGTGAGAGTTATTATGCATCCCTCATCACCCAACTTTCTTGAGATTAGACTCCTCTTCAGGACTGGGACCTGCATGACATCTTTCAACACCCATGTGTTAGCCATCTGCAATTTCAGCCACACTTCCCCTTTGCCAAAAATTTGACAAGGCTCACCAACCCCTAAATAAATCTTTCCAAAGTCTCCAAGGACATTAGCATAGAAAAATACTCTATTTTGGGTTGCATGGAAAGAGGCAACATAATCTATAATCCAAGATTCTACTTTATCCAAGGAACATACCAGAGCATCATGTGCAACAACACCTGCAACATCTACTTCTTCATTTCCTTCATGCTGATCTTCTACCAATGAATAATCTTTCTTTACCTACTCTTTCTTTCCATAATTCTATAATTGATTATTCTTTCCATTGAATTCCTCCATTCTCAGCTTACTTTCTTCTGCGATTGTTATACTCCCACTCCAACAGAAACCCCTGTGAGTGACCTGTAATAAAAAAAACTTAACACACTTGACCAGTTGTTAGTGTACCTTACCCTGCTCTAATACCAATTGTCAAGATCCCTATTCCTCAAGATCACACATGATTACCTTTGTATAAGCAACTAAACACAGAATTTAACCAGAAGTAATAAGTAACTAGAAATCAGAAACAACACAGAATATGAGAGATAATACCCAATTATATTAGTACTCTTCCAAAAGGAAATACAATGAAGAGATGCCATACTCTTCCCATACCTCTAAGGCATACATATATTCTCCTTCAATAGTTCACTCTCTCAATTATGGTCACAACAAACAACTCAAACATAGAGTTATTGTTCACCTCTAACCAGTCAGTATCAATACTACCAGTACCACTAGTAAGTGACAACCAGCTCAACCGTAGTTGCCTACTTCTAGTCTACCAAGTACTCCAAGTAGATGTCACCTGATCTTACTACATGTTATGTTGTTGATCTCCCTGATCTTACTACCACCTACAGATCAACCTAGTTTTGCACTCCTGTAAACCTAGATCTTACACACACACACACACACACACACACACCTATAGATCAATTGACCTTACTTACCAAGTAGATCTCACCTAACCTTGCTATACCACAGATCAACTTGGCCTTGCACACCTATCGATCGAGATCATACACACCCAAAAGAACCCTTGTCCTTGCCTCACCAAGTCCTTATGATTCTCCCTTGGATAAAACCCTTCAGATTCTACAAATTATAATATAGCCCATGGGTCTCTTAAATAGATCCCATACAAACAATAATTAGACTTTCTAATTAAAATAATTAGAAATGCAGCTCAAGACTAAAATTAGTCTTTACATGCAAATTGGCCATTTAACAAACTAATTATTCATGCAACAAATAGTTTTGAAACACACAAGTGACCGACGTCAGTCCCTATCTATCTGGAGGTGACTGACGTCAGCTAACTCTTGACTGATGTTGATAGCTTCCTATCCACCTCTGACTAATGTCGGTCAGCCTAACCGATGTCAATTATTGTGACACTCAACAACTTCCTCCCCTATTTGCATCAGTAAAGCTTTTAGCTCCATAACCTAACAATCTCCCACTTGGAGATAAATAGTTGCACCTGTACCTATAGCTGTACATTATCTAATTTTGTTTCCTAGCTTGTATCCCTCTTCAAGTTCAACCTTGAAGACCAACCACCACACATCCTATGGTGCTCCACCTATCATCCAAGTAACCTACCAAATCCGAATCTACATACCCATGTAGAAAAGTCCATGACCCTGCATAGCATATATACCTACTGTTGGTCCCTCTCAAATACCTGAGAATCCACTGAACTGCTTTCCAATGCTTCTTTCTTGGATTGACTACAAACTTGCTGACAACACCCACTGCTTGGGCAACAATAGGTCTAGTACACATGTACTCAACCTCATCATGTGAATCAGGACACTGTTCATAGAACTATCTAACCATCAGTGTGCTAACCAGTTTCACACAATCATCTGGAGACAAAATTAACCTGTGACCTTCCATGTCTCTAGACAAACACATGCCAAAGAATTTTGCTCCTCCTAAATCCTTCATGGCACACCTCTGAGCTACCTTTACCTTTAGCTCAAAAAAAACCCTGCATGTGTGACCCTGAAATAAGCAAACACACAACATATAGTAATAGGATACTGTTGTAATCATCATCCAACCTGGTAAAGTAAACACAATGGTTACATTGACATTGACTAAAGCCATGCTTTGTCATACACTTGTCAAACCTATACCACTGTCCTGGAGCTTCCTCAAGACCATATGACCTAGCCTTCCATCTCACATGTCCATTCTCTCTCTTCTTTATCCAAGGAATCCATTCATCTTTCAATGCTTTCTTTCCAATTGGTAACTCTACCAAATCTCCCATTTGGTTCTCTTCCAAAGAATTCATGCCATGCTCCCACTATTTCCTAGATTCTACCTGCTCTACTTCTTTAAAAACTTCCTAGTTCTTGACCATCAGTGAGAAATAAGTAGTATAAAGAAGGGGAATAATGAATTTGAGGCTTACTTACCCTTTCAGTCCTCCATATGGGTGTTTGAGACTCCTTGACAGCTTGCTATCCACCCAAAATCCATTCCAGTGACCGATGTCAATCACCTCCTAGTTTGCATCTAACTGACGTCAATTCCACACGATTGACCTGATTATCGATGCCAGTTCCCTAATCGACGTCAGTGTCCACCTGGTCATCGATGTCAGTTCCATGACTGATGCCAGTTTCCACCTGCCTGACACCACTGACTCTAGTCTTCACATGACTAACATTGGTACCTACCTATTTGACGTCAGTTCCACCTGACCGATGCCAGCAACTATGTTTTCCTGTGAGTAATGACTTTTTACCCATGAGCTCACTTGGATCAACACCCTATCCAAACTACCCTACTCAGAGTTACTCAGCCCCTATGACTAATCTCTATCCATCATCTCCTCCAAGAAAACCAAGGCTTTCTAGTTCTTAAGTTTGTCAAAAACATCTGACTTCCTCTTAAAAACATGCTTCTCCTTCTTATTCATGTGACCAAGCCTACAAAGCCACATCTTTGAAATAAAAGGAGAATTAGTAATACAATTAGGTAGATAAAGAGTACCTACTTTCTTACCACATGCTAATTCAAGTGCATCTATTGTGAGAGTTACTGTGCATCCCTCATCACCCAACTTTCTTGAGATTAGACTCCTCTTCAGGACTGGGACCTGCATGACATCCTTCAACACCCATGTGTTGGTTGTTTGCAATTTCAGCCACACTTCCGCTTTGTGAATAATTTGAAAAGGCTCACCAACCCCTAAATAAATATTTCCAAAGTCTCCAAGGACATTAACATGGAAAAATACTCTATTTTGGGTTGCATGGAAAGAGGCAATAGAATTTATAATCCAAGATTCTACTTTATCCAAGGAACATACAAGAGCATCCTATACAATAACACCTGTAACATCTGCTTCTTCATTTCCTTCATGCTGATCTTCTACCAACAAACAATCTTTCTTTACCTGCTCTTTCTTTCCATAATTTTGTAATTGATTATTCTTGCCATTGAATTCCTCCATTCTTAGCTTACTTTCTTCTGCCATTGCTATACTCCCACTCCAATAGAAACCCCTGTGAGTGACTTATAATCAAACAACACTTAAGATGCTTGACCACCTGTTAGTGTACCTAACCCCACTCTAATACCAATTATCAAGATCCTTGCTCCTCAAGAGCACACATGATTACCTTTGTATAAGCAACTAAACATGGAATTTAACCAGAAGTAATAAGTAACTAGAAATCAGAAACAACATAGAATATGAAAGACAATACCCAATTATATTAATACTCTTCCAAAAGGAAATACAATGAAGAGATGCCACACTCTTCCCACACCTCTAGGGCTTCCCACACCTCTAGGGCATATAGATATTCTCCTTCAAGAGTTGACTCTCTCAATTATAGTCACAACAAATAACTCAAACACAAAGTTGTTGTTCACCTTTAACTAGTCAGTATCAATTCTGCCAGTACCACTAATAAGTGACAACTGGCTCAACTGTAGGTACCTACTTCTAGTCCACCAAGTACTCCACGTACTCCAAGTCTAAGTACACCACATACTCCAAGTAGATCTCACCTGATCTTGTTACCTATTGTGTTATTGATCTCCTTGATCTTGCTACCACCTACAGATCAACCTGGTTTTGCACACCTGTAAACCTAGATCTCACACACACACACACCTGCAAATCAACTGACCTTACTTACCATGTAGATCTCAGCTAACCTTGCTATACTGTAGATCAACCTAGTCTTGCACACCTATCGACTGAGATCATACACACCCAGAAGAACTCTTGTCCTTGCCTCATAAGTCCTTATGATTCTCCCTTGGATAGAACCCTTCAAATTCTACAAGTTACAATATAGCCCATGGGTCTCTTAAATAGATCCCATACAAACAATAATTAGACTTTCCAATTACAATAATTAGAAATTCAGATCAAGACTAAAATTAGTCTTTACATGCAAACTGGCCATTCAACAAACTAACTGTTCGTGAAACAAATAGTTCTGGAATGCACAGGTGATCGACGTCGGTCCCTATCTATCTGGAGGTGATCGACGTCAACCAACTCCTAACTGATGTTGGAAGCTTCTTTTCCACCTTTGACTAATGTCGGTCAGCCTAACCGATGTCGGTTACTATGACACTCAACAACCTCCTCCCCTGTTTGCATCAGTGAAGGTTTTAGCTCCACAACCTAACACTTACATACCAATACTCTGAAGATGGATCAAAATCTATGTAGTTATCCCATGATATGATGGTGTGTGTGAAATATTGGTATAATGATATATATTGGTTCAATCCTGGTGTGATTAAGTGTTTCAATGATGAATTGTTACCTTGGAGGTGTATTCAAACTTAACTCAAGGATATTAGGGCTATGTGAACCCAAAATTGGGAAGAATATATGCTTTCCTCTTAATGTGTAGTTAGGTGTTCTAGTGATTTTCTTTGATATTAACCTCTTCTATAAAATGGATTTAAAAATTTGATTTATAATGATCATTTTATAATTCCCTCATATGATATTTGCAAAATGTGTAGGATGAACTATTACATGAGTTTAAATTTGAACAATTAGTCATTATTCAGAGGAAGGACATGATCAACATAATCAAACACTATTGGTGGGTGGGTTGTCTTGAAAGAGAATCCTTAGCTAAGGATCAAATAAAGATAATCTATAAGTTTGGATCAGTCTAGGGATGATCTTAGGCTATTTTGAATGAGAAATATGAACATTTAGTAATCAAAAGTTGATTATAAGTGAAGTAATGACAACCAACGACCATTGAATTACGCATGAAATAAGTGTGTTTAAGGAATGGTCTTAAATTCATTATTTTATAAATAAATTTTAATTTATGTGTCTAGATTTCCCCCCCTTTTATTTTACTAAAGTATCAAGTTAAAATTACTAGAGGAAAAGGAAAAAGTGCATACCTAAACTTACCTATGAACAACAACCTTGAATGTAGGCCACAAGATGAATTGTGATTCATGCAAACCTAAAATGAAACATGTATAACTAATTCCTTATTTAAGATGATAATGTGAAATTAAAATATAATAAACTTAGATCAAATAATAAGGAATAAATACACTTGATTTAATACACAACCTATTGTGTTTTTTGGTGCAAAAATAGTGACTAAAGAGGGTAGGACTCTTGGATACTTATTTTATTAAACACTTGTATTGGAATACACATGCTACAATACTCATTGGAAGGATAGTGTGATTCATTCCATCATTTCATACCCAAAGCAATGAAAGTGGCTTAAAATCCTTTTACAAAATCTAATAAATCATTTTGGTGCAAAATACACCATTGAATTAACCACTAAAAGTAAAATAAATTATTTTTGGTGTAAAATTAGTGTAAAAATTAATTGATACTAACATGAATTGAGTTTTGTGTCTATGACATAGAGAATGACATGAGTTTCCATTCATTCTATGAAACTAGTGTAAAAATGAGAAAGGAGGTGGTCATGTGTCATGCACATGCCCCCAAATCTGATTTTTGGGTTTATATGTATTCTAAAACTAAGTAATATCATGTGAATTTTAAAGTAAAATAACCTTAACAATTCTGAAACACATGCCGCATATGATACCCCAAATCTAAGAAAAATATTAGATAAGCCTTAGTATTCACCTAAAATATATGTGGGTACCTATTTTAAACTACCCTATAATTAAATGTGATTATGAGAATTTATTTAAATCAATGTTTCCTAACTATTGGCATAACAATGTTTTATTTTGGACATGACCAACCTACGCCCTTGTTTGAATGGAGCACTATTGTTTAAAACTAATATCTAGATATGACCTATGATTAACTGAGCAAAACCTATTTTTATTTGTGTGAAATATAGTGTTCTAGCATCTCTATGGAAAGACATTATGTATGCCCCCTATTTTGAGGTGAGTTGTGAATCCTATGCAATACATTAACTCAAAATAAAAATTTAAGAGAGATGATATGAAAAGATGAAAATCTAAGTACAAATTATAACATTTGAAGAGCATGGGTTCATCATATGTAAACTGATAAAAATAATAATGTAAGGTTCATGTATAAACAAGCATACATAGTGTCATGTCAAGATATATGTTATCAATTAAGTACACAATGAATAGTTATCATATTTGAAACTAATATAGAATAACTTAGGGTCCAGAGGATTCATGATATCCATCATGGCATCAAAAAATTAGAAAATAAGTTCCATGGCCATAACACACACATACAAAGAGTACATGCCAAACACATAAGACACACAAGAAATCTAAGGGGGCACATAAAATGGACATGTTCAAATGTCACTCATATGCATAAAATCATACAATAAGGCTTAGATCCATAATCAAGGACATGTTAAAATGTACACAATATAAACAAGTTGAATACCCACAAAACATTAAGCAAGAAAAAAAACATGAAAAACATGCATGAATAAGTGAAGTTGATCTACATTATAAACTTGTGACATCATGATATTCAATAACTAAGGATCCAATAATATAACCATGTGAAAGTAAGTTAGCCCATAAACTGTGCAATGTAATACATTAAAGTATGAATAAGGATAGTCGTAAAATGATAAAACCTATGTAAAATGAGGCATCAATAAACTTCATATGATATGGATAAGATAAAGAGAGATTGTGACTAGTTTTATTATATAAAAATAGAGCCTATGTTCACTAGATCAAGTCTATTGAAATTAAACAAGAGCATAATGTGTTATTATCTGGGTTGCAGTAGTTTTGTCTATGTAATTTTTTGGGTCCGACATAGTGTCACCACCTAAAACTAAATCATGGAATGAAAACCTTTATGTCATGAAACTCACTCTGGTACAATTATGAAGCATATTTGATATTAAACTGGATATATATAAGTACTAAATAAAATTAAATGAAAATAACTAGTGTAAATAAATTACACATATCATTCATACGTTCTAATTTTTAGATTTTTGTAAGATATTAGTTTTTTTTATATTTTTAAATTAATGAAAAAATACAAAGGAACATACTAACCAACGAATCCATTAATAAACTTACCATCAATATGTCCTATATCTATTAAAGGAATGGTGACCTCTCACAAACACAAAGTATCATGCCATTATGAATGATCTAATCTCAACTTGGAATTTGAAAACGTATTTAACTTTGTAACATAAATACCATTGTCTTTATGATGATCTGTCGTTTCTTGTTTATGTGTGTATTAAAAATAAACTACTCCATATTATGTTATTAAATTTTATAATTTATCATGTGCAATATGTACTATATCATTTGCATCTATTATCATCCCATTAATTGTATTTATCTATATAAAAGCTTAAGATATGCTTTAAAGAGGTTCCATGTTCTCTTGAAATTTCAATAACTACACTATAATTTTCAAATTTGAAATGGATAGGATATTTACCCATTTTTTCCCCTATTTCTATCATCCATTATCTTCCTAATCCATTGTTATATTGGTCTAAATTAGGACATAGGTGAATTACTACTAAACATGTTTTTGGACTAATTGTGAAAGGTAGCTCAATGGAACTAATAAATGATTTAGATACAATAATATCACTCAAACTTTCTTTATAATATCCAATAAATATTAGGTTTTTCATGTTACAAACAATCATTTCAATAGTTTTATTAATCACAACATTTTTACATTGCTTTCCATCTATTACGGGATTAATAATCAAAGGTTCTAGAAAGGATTGGCACTTTTAAGTTGATTCATTTGAAAACACACTAGTAACATTGTATTTTTTAGGCATCTATTTATTTTTAACTAATTTTGTTATAAACCCTTTATTATAAATAATATTTTACTTAGGTTACACTTGTTTTTGTAAATTATGTTCTTTCTCTTTTTGTAATATCACCTTTGTAATACTTTCATTTTATAATTGCTCTTTTTCATCTTATTCATTTTTTAATATTTATTGCTCTAATTTGACCTCATAAATATTTTCTAGATCTAATTTTTCAATTTTCAACTATTTTTGCTTTGAATCATCCTTTTATATCCACACTTGTTGTCTTTGTGCCTTTTGCACTAATTCTGATTTCACCACTTGTTCCTTAGGATTTGCAATGAGAATGTGAGTGGGTTTCTTGATTGATGTATATACTATAAGATCACAAATATTAATGATAATTTGTATTTTATTCTTCAAATCTAAACAACTATATGTATGATGCCCATGCATTCTATGATATCCACAATAGTATTTTGATCTTCTTAGAGCATGCATATGAGCTAGTTTGATCAGCTTGTTGCAAATTATCTCTTAAAATATTGAAATATTATTATCATTTTCATATTTTTTGAAACATTATTTGTATATGTATTATGATTTATCTTCCAATCTTGATATGAAGTCCTTATTAGGCATAAAACTACTAGATAAAGATACAAATGCATGATTAACACTGACATATTTTAAATAATTTGGATATGTGAGATGATTTTAAAATGATGTGATCTTGGAATTAAAATACTAATTTTTTATTTATAACCCTTTTATTATCCTTCCAATAGTGATTATTTGATCTTGAAGGGCTTCACAATTAAAAAATCAAGATATTTCTAATTGGATATGCATAAAAACACCATCAAGAGGAGATGTGGGAGGTGGATGGGGGTGAGGAATAAAATATTTATTACCTTAATTTATCACTATAGGATGGGATACATTACCTCTTGGGATATTGATAAGATGGACTTGGTTATAGGAAAAGTAACTATCACTATCTTAAGGAGGGTCAATATAAGTTAGCATAGACATAGAAGGTATATTGTGATTAAGTGTAGCCTTAATTTTATTTTATATTAATTTTATCTAATTTAT